>BTHU01000004.1:4675000-4702500 GCA_036184795.1 Tokudaia tokunoshimensis
CTGGGCTGGGCTCAGGAGACACCTTCAGGGTAATCCACTCCCTTTGCTTCATCTTTATTCATTTTGTTGTCCTGACTGGCCTGGAACTCACTGTATATAGGCTAGCCTCAAACGCTCAAAGGTCAGCCTGCCTCTGCCTCCTGGGTTTAAAGGCATCACCGTAGCTCGAATTTGCTGTTGCTGTTCTTGCTTTTAAGTAATTGCCACGGCCTTCACGGCAGTGCCATAGGGAAGCTGAAAGGGTGGAGGGAGGTGAGGCGGAGGTCAGACGTAGGCAGGGCTATCTCCTATGGATTCTGGAGTTCTGGCTTTGGGTCTGGCAGTCAGGAGCCAACCTAAAACCCTGCGCATCCTGGCCCAGGGAAGGAAGCTGGAGATAGCCTCAAGGAAGGAGGCCCAGACCCAGTGTCCGGTCCCTCACAACCTGACTCTGCTTCATTCTGGTGTGTGGCCTGTTCATAGGGTCCACAGGCTCCCTGGAATTGCTGGGACAAGTAGACCCTTTGTGACTTTCCAGAACAGAATGAAGGACCTCCGTGGATCTGGAGAAATTCCGCGCTGGGTTGATGTGGGCAAATGAGCTGTCGGGCTGAGAATGGCCGACATAGGACAAGGCAGGCAGAGAGCTGAGGCTGTGGACAGCTGGGCTGGCTTCATCTGTAAAATAGGATCATCGTCCTATTTGGCATGGTACTGTGACTGGCTCTGTGGGTGGAGGAGTCACAGCGTCACAGGAGGCTTCTAGCTCCTGACTCCCAGAATCCTCTACTTTGAGGACGGTAGACAAATGGAACCTTCCGGTGGATAGTGAGGGGATCATAGGAAAGTCAGTGATCCAGGTTTCTGAGTATCGGCCTCCTCAGTTTACCTTCCCTTCCCATTACAGCACTAGGGTGGGCTGAATGGCCTTGTAAGTAACATCCTCTCTTACAGCCTCAGTTTCCCTGTCTTGGAAATGGGCTTTCTCAGTACCTTGCCCATAAGGCTAGTTCAATAAAGGTGACAAAGTCCCCTGGTCTAGATGCTGCTGCTGTTGATGCCAGTTGCTCTGGCTCCATTGTGGGAGGAATGGTCCTCAGAAGAGAGCATGCCCCACTTGGGGGGCAGGGGAAGCCTCAGCTATACACAGGTACCGACTTAAAGCCACACGTAAATGTCGGTGTGCTGATGGTCACACCAGGGACTCTTTTACATGGCTTTGTAGTATTGCTCAATATTGGTAAGTTTTAGAAATCAGGTCCCCCAGGGTGACACCCATCATGTCACCCAAGCTGGATGGGCGTGGTGACCATGGCGGTGCATACAGGAGCGTTCTGACAGGTGAAGGCGTTTGCTTAGGTTTGAACAGCTGGTGAGTTAGACTGGGGCTTGGCCTCTCACGTGGCTTCTCCTCTCGGTGGCCTGGGTATTGGGAGGGTCTCCTGCTGCGCACTGGAGCAAGGGTGGACACATCCAAGTGGAGTAAGTACAAAGGGTCTTCTGAGCCCCGTGTGTGGGTCCAGTGGGTGTTTGCTCTGCTCCCTTAGAGCAGGGATGGGGTCGGGGTGGTGTAGGTGCAGCTGTCATTCCATGTTGGAGCACTATGCAGCCAGGAGTGAGGAGGCTTCCTGGGGAATCATTGGTGGGAGTCGTTTTAACTGCTTGGTGAGGAGGGTCAGACAGGGAGGTCAGGAGTTCTATGTCCAGGCAAATCCCTGTGCTGCCTCTGATTTCTTGTGTTCATGTGAGGTTCAGAGAGCTGGAGCGATTTGCCCCGAATCACACAGCACAAGCGTGAGCCCATGCCTGTGACATCTGAGTCCCAAGTTCATCAGAGCATGGGACACTGTTACCAATGTCATGGAGCCTGTGTCTTGGACCGGGGAGGCACTCGTGCTTTCCCGGGTCTCATTGTCCGAGGCTCCTGGTGGGTGACGTTCTCTGACACCTACTCTGCCATCTGCAGGTACAAGGGCTTCATTAAGGACTGCCCCAGCGGGCAGCTGGACGCCGCTGGTTTCCAGAAGATCTACAAGCAGTTCTTCCCATTCGGAGACCCCACCAAGTTCGCCACGTTTGTTTTCAATGTCTTTGATGAGAACAAGGTGAGCTTGCAGGTCTGCCCTGGTCTGCGCTCCTTCAGCGCCTGGGTCCCGTTCACTGCCTCCTGTACAGTTCCGCACTCAGGACCGGGCGTCTGCATGCCCATGGGCATGACGCGCAGAGGTGTGACACAGCAGCACAGATCAAGATCGACCCGTGCATACGTGTGGCACACCCACCCGCACGCATGCTCATCTGTGCGATTGACACACTCAGTGCTCCAGGTTCATGTGCATAAATACACAGAGAGCTGCCTGCATACATGTATAAAGGCATGGCGTGCACACACATGTACATATCCGTGAGTTTCCTCATGGATATAAACAAGATACAGAATCTTCTAGGAAAAGTAAGATCAGCAGCGATTGTATCTGGTGTTCACAGTGTGACAAATGCTAGGTGTGACTGACAGACGGACAGCCATCTGTGGGGTTGGCGTTTCTTTGTCTTTTGAGAAGGGGGTCTTATTTAGCCCAGTGTCTTAGTGAGGTTTCTATTGCTGTGTAAACATCGTGATGAAAAGCAGCCTGGGGAGGAAGGTTTGATTCTGCTTCCGTGTCCCAGTCACTGTAAGGCAAGGCGGGGATCCGGAGGCAGGAGCTGAGGCAGAGGCTGTGGAGGAGTAGCTTACCAATCTGCTCTTCATGGCTTGCTCAGCCGGCTTTCTTACACAACTCCGGACCGCCTGCCGGGGTGGTCCACCCACACCAGTCATTAAGAAAATGCCCCAGAGGTCAATCTGGTGGGAGCATTTTCTCAGTTGAGTGAGGTTCCTTCTTTGCAGATGACTCTAGTTTGTGTCAAGTAGACAAAAACAAACAAAAAACTAACCAGTCCACCCAGGCTGGCCTTGGAGTCTCTGTGTGTTGATGCTGGCTTTGAACCTGTCTTACTGCCTCTGTCTTCCAAGTGTTGGAATTACAGTCATGGCCACCCCTTCCTGTGCTGTGGGTTCTTTCAATGCCCCCATTTCACAGATGAGGAAACTAAGGCTTAGAGTTTTGTGCCCTGCCATTTCATTGAGTACCACTGAGCACAAGTTTTTGGTACTTACTAGTGCAGCAGGGATCAGTGTCTCCGTCCCTGCTGCCTATTATCCCTCTTCCAGCTTCGCCTCCACTCCTCTCCTCCTCTTGCCCCTCATTCCTTCCCTCCTGTCCTTTGTCCATCAGCCACCAATGTCCTGTATCTGCTACTGCCCTTCACGAGGTCTGTGCTGACCAAAGCTGTGCCCTTTGTCTCCCTCAGGATGGCAGGATTGAGTTCTCCGAGTTCATCCAGGCACTATCGGTGACCTCAAGGGGGACCCTGGATGAGAAGCTGCGGTGTAAGTCCTCCATCCCACACCAGGCTAGAAGGATGCAGCCCCAGCTCTTGCCAGAAGGAGGCGCTAGACACCTGCAGCAGTGGCCACAGATGGTGTCCCTGCTCTGGGAGGTCAGGTCCTTCCCAGAAGCCTGGGCAGTGGGCCCTGGGCAGGTGGGCCCAATGTGGCCAAGGAAGCAGGCCAGGCCATCTGTGCAGGGCCAGAGCAAGAGGGCACCCTGCCCTTCTGGGACAGATAAAGATCCCAGAGGGAGGAATTTGGATTTTGTGTCACAGCGGTGGGACAGGCTGCAGGATCTGGGGTGTGGGACACGACAAGAGTAACATTCAGGCAGAGACAGTACTGAGACGACAGATCCTGTGGGTGGGGGCTCACATGATCCAGATCCCCCCTGGACCCAGGTCTTCAGCCATATTGATGTCTCATTTACATACTCAATCAACAAACATCAGGTGAAGGTGCCACCTGTGGTACTGGGTGGGAACTGAGGGTCTAGCCAGGGCTAAGATGGCTCCTTGATGTAGTAGTGGATGTCAGTCTGTCAGTGACAGGGTTCCTAAGTTCCCCAGTGCTGTGGGTGAGGCAGGGAGAGCTGGTGACCCCAGGGAGGGATTACCGCGGCAGACGTGGGCTGCAGGCCAGGACTATATATGAAAGGCTGTGCCTGGGAGGCTGGGAGGAGCCACTTAGTCAAGGGCATTCGTGTCCTGGGGGGTCCTTGGCTGACACACAGGAGTAGCAGGGAATTTTCCAGAAGAAGGGCCTTTGGGCAGAATGCCCTGCTTGCTTGCTTTCCCGTCCATAGCCGTGTCTGTGTTAGAAACAGAAGACTTTCCTCACGCTCACCCGTGCATGGCTTTAGTCCCTCCTTTTGCCCACTGTGAGGCCTGAAGATGAGAGGCAGGGAGGCCGAGCCACGGTGTCGGGGATTGAGGAGAGCTCTACTGCCCGGGCGGACTCGTGACCCAGTTCAGTGACCTGGCTGTCTTTTCCAGGGCTCCCGACCTCTGGGCACTGCCCGCTCTCACACAGACCACTCCAGCTACAAAGCTCAGTTCCTGTGGGCCAATACCTGCATATTTATAAAAAGTTATTGTTATTATTTTTGCCTTGCTGGAGACAGAATTCAGGGCCTTGCCCATAGTAGGCAAGTGCTCTGCCACTGAGCTACAGCCTCAACTCTTTTTTTTCCCCCGAGTTCTTACTATATAGCCCAGGCTGGTCTAGAATGTTCTGTGTGGCCCAGGATGTTCTCGAACCCACCATTTTCCTGTCTCCACCTCCTGAGAGTGCGCAGATTAGAGCCGTGAGCCTCTGCATAAGATTCCTGAATTTGTGTGTACTTTTTCTTTTGTTTTTGATTTTCAAGACAGGGTTTCTCTGTGTAGCCCTGGCTGTCTTAGAACTCGCTCTGTAGACCAGGCTGGCCTCGAACTCAGAAATCCGCCTGCCTCTGCCTCCCAAGTGCTGGGATTAAAGGGAGCGCCACCATGCCAATGCTTATTTATCTTTGACTCCGGTACCCTGGTGTACGGATGTACCCTCCTGTCAGCATGTGTGGCCTGATGTTTGGTGGGAAGGTCTGCTCTCAGGGAGGGGGAGGGAAGGAGCTGCTGTTGCCCCGGGCCGGGGTAACCCCCACCTGGCTGCTTCATCCCAGGGGCCTTCAAGCTCTATGACTTGGATAACGATGGCTACATCACCAGAAACGAGATGCTCGACATAGTGGATGCCATTTACCAGATGGTGGTGAGTCCTGGGAGGGAAGGGGTGGCGGGAAGGCCCCCTAGGACCTACAGGGCCCAGGGGAAACCCAGAGTCACTCCCCTGCCTCAGGACAATCCAGGCCAACCAAACACTGCTGGTTGAGCAGCCATGGGCATCCCCACCTGCTGGCCAGGCAGGGACTAGGTGGGTAGTGGAGCCAGATGCCTGAGAGATTTCTTTGAAAAGTTGTAGGGCTGGAGAATGGGAGAGAGGAGGGATCCTCAATGCCACCATCCTAGGGTATTGAGGCAAGGGTTTAGTTATGAGTTCAGAGGTCAAAGTGATGGTCTAGTGCCCTGGCGGCTGGGCAAGGGCTTAGCTTTGCCACGAGCCCAAGGCTGCTGCACTGGCTCAGCCTTGTGTTTGCAACCGCGGCAGGGGAACACCGTGGAGCTCCCGGAAGAAGAGAACACACCAGAGAAGAGGGTGGACCGGATCTTTGCCATGATGGACAAGGTGAGGTGGCGCAGTGGGACCCTGGACCTGGCCAGGCTTTGCCACTGATCCTTGGGACTGGTTCAAACCAGTCAACTCAAAGCCAGTAGCCATTCAGGGTTTTTGGTGAGTTTCCCAGGAAGTTCCTTGTAATTAGCCAGGGCTCATGGCCTCCATTTTTTTTAAATCCTAGACCGTTTTGACACTCTACAGAACCCTGACTTCACAATAATGGCCTTAAGTGTGTAAACATGATCCTTATGGTGGCCAGGAAGCGGGTTATTATTTGGGGTGGTGGGGTGGTGAGGGTGGATTCTGAGACATGGTTTAAGGGAATTTGTGTTATAGTTTTGGGGTGTGGCTCAGTGGTGGAGGCCTACTATGTGCAAGGCCCTGGGTTTCATCCCCAGCATTACACAAACATGGTGGGTGTGCCCACCTGCCTAAGTTGAAGATTTGATCCAGGCAGCAGTTGTGTGACAAGGTCCTGGGTGCCACTGATTCTGAAGTCATCTGAGGTTCTGGGAACTGTCTGTGGACCCCCTCATCTGTGTTCACAGACCTGCTGCGTTTTAGCCACAGACCCTGGGTTGAGAAACCTCTTTCTCTTGTGTGTATGTGTCTCTGTCGTATGCACATATGTACTGGGGTGTGTGTGTGTGTGTGTGTGTGTGTGTCTGTCTGTCTGTCTGTCTGTCTGTAGACCAGAGGATGACAGCAAGCATCTTCTATTGCTCCTTTCTGAGACAGAGTCTCTCACTGAACCTGGAGCTTACTGATTTGGCTAGGTTGGCCACTAGAGAGTCTCAGCCTTGGCCGGTGTCACCGGCACATGCCACCATGCCTGGCTTTTGTGTGGATGCTGGGGTCAAACTCATCAACTCATCATGCATGGTTAGCACTTTCCAATCTGGGCCACTTCCCCAGACCCCCTTTCTCTTTTCTGCAGAACTCTGTGGTTACTTTGATCTATGAAGGCCTTCCTCTGCTTTCCTGGGTCAGACCACGGCCTTGTGTGCACACAAAGCCTGAGCCCTACTTGAGCTGTACCCCCAACCAGAAACTTTTTCTTTTTCCAAACGAAAATAACTTTGATTTACATAGAAATTTGAAGCCGTGGGGTGAAAGAACAGCCTCTCCAGTACCCATGAGAATCCAAATCACCAGGCTTCCGACCAATTGCTGCACGCGGCATGGTACCAGGCTTGCCCTGAGAGCCCTGAGCTCTGAATTAGGAAAGGAGCTTAACACCAGCACTGGGCTCCTGCTGTTCTCAGAAAACTTTCAGAGAATGCAGAACACAGCAGCAGCCCTCTCAGAGGGACCCAAACTGATTTTGCTAAGGCCATGAACCTCTTAGGCAGCCCCTGCCCTATGGTAGCAATACATCTTCTGGTTTAGGAAACGCCACAGGCCTTGGATTTACAGGGGTGAGGTTGTGGGGTCCCTCAGTTGTGATCCTAAGCCAGTTCTCTTGTCAGACCGCAGGGGATAGGTACAGCTCCTTCCTCCTTTGTAGGGTGACCCCGAAGACTCGTGGTCTTAGGGGGAGCAGGGGGCATCACACATATAGCTTCTTAGCCTTCACAAGACTGACCTTGCCAGGGTGGGCGATACCTGTGTTGCCTTCCCTGGTGCTGGAAGCAGATGAATTGTGTCGGGGGCCTGAGTTCTAATTAGGCTCTCTTGGGATTCCTGGGACTTGATGTGACCTGACTTTCAAAAGAGACCCAGGGAAACACATGGAACATTAAGTCTAAGAATTGACCACTGTATGTGATCTGTGTGCATGTGTGCATGCTTGTACACTCACACACGTGTATGAGGAGGCCAGGAGTACCTTGGGTACCCTTTCCCGGAACTTCACCCACTGGGGTCTTTCACTGGGACCTGGGCTTGACTGATTTGGCTAGGCTGGCCAGGCAGTGAGCCTCAAGGTCCATCCTGTCTCCACTTCCCCCGAGGTCACAGCTCTATACCACCACTCTTGGTATTTTGACATGGTTGCTGGGAATCAAACTCAGGTCCTCACACTTGTATGGCCCCCGATATTGCCTCTAAGGTGACAGGTGTGGTATTCATCCCCCAGACCTGTCACAGTGTCTCTCCCTGGTCCCCAGGTGGAGGACTGAGAGACATGTGTCAGGGACCTGATGCTGTCTGCAGCCTCCTCTGAAGACCCAGTTAGATTCAGGAAGTTCTGTTGAAACCATCCGTGGGCAGATGGTCCCAGAAGGCGGATGGCCACTTTCAGCCACCTACCTCTCTTGTTCGCAGAACGCTGATGGGAAGCTGACTCTTCAGGAGTTCCAGGAAGGCTCCAAGGCTGACCCCTCCATTGTGCAGGCGCTGTCCCTCTACGACGGGCTGGTATAGTTCAGGCCCAGAGCTGTGGTGAGTTGGAGGGGACCTGAGGCAGGGATGGGGGTGACAACCCACCCACGGGGAAGGTGGTGCATTCTCTGTGTCTTCAGGGTTCCTGGGACAGGGGTCTTCAAGTCAGGCACAACTCTGTGGTGTTTTAATGTTTTTATAAGCTCAAATCCAGCCTCTGGTTAGCTTGATAATAAGGTTTTCTGGGTCGAAGACAGATTGAAGACTAGGCACTAGGGGCCAGAGGGCTGAGGGGCAGGATGCTCTGTCCCTTCCCCAGCTTAAAGGTCTAAGCTCCATTCTGAAGCTTCCATTAATGCTACTTAAAGCATTTGTGCGCGTGTGTGTGTGTGTGTGTGTGTGTGTGTGTGTGTGTGTGTGTGCGCGACCCCCCCCCCCGGGTGTGTGGGTGCATGTACCTTTAGGAGCCAGAGTGGCATGAGATCTCCGGGAGCTGGAGCCATTGTGAGTCACTGGCGCAAGTACTGGGAACTGAACCTGAGTTCTCTGGAAGGTCAGCCAGCGCTCTGAGCCACTAAGCCATCTCTCCAGCCCGTTATTAATATTGCTGTACACAGAAACACTCGACACAGAAATATCGACATTAGAATTGATGCTTACAAAGAAAACTTGATTAAAAATAAATGTGATAAACTAAAATTTTTCTTCCTCAACTTGCCCATCTAACTTAGACATAGTCACAGTGGCCAGATTTATTATTATTAATTAATTTATTTATTTATTGTTTTTTTAAAACAGGGTTTCTCTGCATAGCCCTGGCTGTTCTGAAACTCATGTAGACCAGGCTGGCCTTGAACTCAGAGATCGGCCTGCCTCTGCCTCCCTCCCGTTCTGGCTCATTTGGTTACTGTGTATCTGCTTATGCCACAAGCAGGGAAGTCCGAGGACGACCTGCTCTGCGCCCTGCCGCCTCCCTTGCTCTGAGCCCAGAGGACGAACCCCACCCTGCTGGGAACTTGAGTCTGATTGTGATCTGCTGACCTTGATAACTGGATTTTAACAGTTAGACTTGCTTCTTTCTCTTATCACTTTCCAAAATGAGTTGGTTTGTGCGCACACTCTGTTTGTGTGTGGCCGCAGGCTGGCATCGGATATCTTCCTCAGAGGTCTACATTCCTCACTGAGCCTGGAGCTCATCAGTTAGGCTAGGCTGGCGCCCAGCAAGGCCCAGGCACCTGCTGTCTCCAGCTTCTTGGTGCCCACATGCTGCCAGGCTCAGCTCTCTCACGTGGGTGCTGGGGATAAACCCTGATGGACCCTCCTGCTTCACAGGAACTTTGCCAATGAGCTATCTCTCAAGCCCTGAATTAACTTTTCCTGACATCCTTTTTAAAGGTAACCCATGACTTTTTAAAAATCCATCATTATGAAATGGATTTAAAGGTGCTGGTGGGCTCTAGATTTACAGCTTTCTAGCAGCAGACGCAATGCTGTGTCCATCATCTTTCAGGAGTCACATTTCAGACAGAGCTTCCTGGTGGGTGTGTAGTCTCACACCTGCAGTCTCATCATTCAAGAGGCTGAGGGATGAGGATTAGCCTCATTCCAATTTAAGGCTAGCCTGGGCTACTTGGGAGTTTCAGACCAGCCTGGGCTATTTGGGGGCTTCAGTCCAGCCTGGGCAATAGTATAAGATCATATTTCAAAGCAACAACAAGCTTGTCAGTAAAAGATGGATAGCGTTTGAGTTGTAGCAAGAGTAACTGCACATCGGAAAGGTTTGCAGATCACAGAGGCTGACAGGAAGGGGAACCAAGACTGCAACAGCGCTGCCCCATCCACTTCTTCCCTTTACTCCTGACCACCATGTCCTGCCTGTTCTCCCACTGTCTTAATCAGGGTTACTATTCATGTGATGAAACACCACGGTCAGCCTGGGGAGGAACTTGGCTTACACTTCCACCGCTCATGAAGGGAGTCAGGACAGGAACTCAAGCACGGAAGGAACCTGCATCAGGGGCTGGTGCAGAGGCCGTGGAGGGGTGCAGCCTGCTGGCTTGCTCGTCATGGCTTGCTCAGCACGCTTTCTTATAGAACCCAGGGCCACCAGCCCAGGGATGGTACGAGCCACCATGATACCATTAATTACTAGTTACAAAAGTCTACAGGCTTGCCTCAGCCTGGTCTTACGGAGGTGTTTTCTCAGGTGAAGCTGCCCCCTCCTCTCGGACCCCTCTAGCTTGTGTCTCGTTGGCACGGAACTAGCCAGTCTGCACAGTCTCTGTGGGGACTTGCTACTTCCTTCTAGGGACACCATTAAATGCCTCCGTTCTCTGGTTCCCATGCCTAAGAAAAAGCGAATTGCTGTCTGACCCCCATAGATCATAGGCCTGCTGCGCTGGAGCAGGAGCCTCCAGGACACCCCATATTCCATATTAGCAAGGTTGAGAGGCTGATTGGTTCCCAGGAAGGCTCTGTGCTTTTTATAAGAGAGTCTGGAAGGGGGACTCAGCACAGAAGGAACCATTTTAAAGTGGGCAGTTCTGCCAGGCCCAGTGGTGTAGGCCTGCTGTCTCCTTGTCGTGTCCCTGCTATCCCATCATCCCTGCCATCCCATCATCCCCATTATCACCATTGTCAGTGTCATCCCTGTCATCCCCATCGTCACCATCATCCCTGACATCATCATCCCCATTGTCACCATCATTCCTGCCATCCCATCATCTCCATCATCTTCATCATCCCCATTGTCACCATCATTCCTGCCATCCCATCATCCCCATTATCACCATTGTCAGTGTCATCCCTGTCATCCCCATCGTCACCATCATCACCGTCATCCCATCATCTCCATCATCTTCATCATCCCCATCGTCACCATCATCCCTGCCATCCCATCATCCCCATCGTCACCATCATCCCTGCCATCCCATCATCCCCATCGTCACCATCATCCCTGCCATCCCATCATCCCCATCGTCACCATCATCCCTGCCATCCCATCATCCCCATCGTCACCATCATCCCTGCCATCCCATCATCCCCATCGTCACCATCATCCCTGCCATCCCATCATCCCCATCGTCACCATCATCCCTGCCATCCCATCATCCCCATCGTCACCATCATCCCTGCCATCCCATCATCCCCATCGTCACCATCATCCCTGCCATCCCATCATCCCCATCGTCACCATCATCCCTGCCATCCCATCATCCCCATCGTCACCATCATCCCTGCCATCCCATCATCCCCATCGTCACCATCATCCCTGCCATCCCATCATCCCCATCGTCACCATCATCCCTGCCATCCCATCATCCCCATCGTCACCATCATCCCTGACATCTCCATCATCCCCATCGTCACCATCATCCCTGCCATCCCATCATCCCCATCGTCACCATCATCCCTGCCATCCCATCATCCCCATCGTCACCATCATCCCTGCCATCCCATCATCCCCATCGTCACCATCATCCCTGCCATCCCATCATCCCCATCGTCACCATCATCCCTGCCATCCCATCATCCCCATCGTCACCATCATCCCTGCCATCCCATCATCCCCATCGTCACCATCATCCCTGCCATCCCATCATCCCCATCGTCACCATCATCCCTGCCATCCCATCATCCCCATCGTCACCATCATCCCTGCCATCCCATCATCCCCATCGTCACCATCATCCCTGCCATCCCATCATCCCCATCGTCACCATCATCCCTGCCATCCCATCATCCCCATCGTCACCATCATCCCTGCCATCCCATCATCCCCATCGTCACCATCATCCCTGCCATCCCATCATCCCCATCGTCACCATCATCCCTGCCATCCCATCATCCCCATCGTCACCATCATCCCTGCCATCCCATCATCCCCATCGTCACCATCATCCCTGCCATCCCATCATCCCCATCGTCACCATCATCCCTGCCATCCCATCATCCCCATCGTCACCATCATCCCTGCCATCCCATCATCCCCATCGTCACCATCATCCCTGCCATCCCATCATCCCCATCGTCACCATCATCCCTGCCATCCCATCATCCCCATCGTCACCATCATCCCTGCCATCCCATCATCCCCATCGTCACCATCATCCCTGCCATCCCATCATCCCCATCGTCACCATCATCCCTGCCATCTCTATCATCCCCATCATCAGCGTCATCCCAATTGTTCAGAGGCTGAGGTAGGAGTCTCGAGTTCAAGACCTGCCTGGACAATTGAATAATGGATTTGGTCTTAACATAAAAATACAGAGGTGGTGATGTAGCGGTATGGGAGTACTTACCGGGATGTGAGAGGTTCTGGCTTTAATCCTCAGAGTGCGCATGCACACGCACATGCACACGCACACGTGCGCGCACACACATGCGCACACGCACACACACACGCACACGCGCACACGCACACACACATGCATGCACAAGCACACGCACAAGCACATGCACACGCACACACACACATGCATGCATGTGCACACACATGCACAAGCACACGCACACATACATGCATCACACGCACACACACACGCACACACACACGCACACACACGCATGCATGTGCACACACACTCTCACATGCGCACACGTATGAATACACACACACATGCACGTGCACGTGCATGCATACTGAACACTTGACTGGTATTTAGTATATTTGCAGTGTTATGTGCCTGCCACCTCCTCCTGGTTCTAACAGATTGGCGTCTCTGAAGTCAGGCTCCGTCCAGCTTCTCCCTGCCAGCCATTCTGCTCTCTGTCTCTGGACTTATGTATTTTGAAGTGTCCTTTTTGAGACTAGATTTTTTTTAGCACGCTTCCCAGGCCTGTCCTGTCATAGCGTGGGTCATGATTTAATTCCAGAATGTTTGTTTGAGACAACAGTCTTATTGTACTCTTCCACCAAGCCACATCGTCGGCCCTGTGTATGTGTCCTTTTGCTGTCGACACAAAAAACACAGCTCTCAGCTTAAAGGGGAAAAGAAACAGTCTATTCTGGGACCCAAAATGTTAGACAGCGGCCCAGGAACACGGGGTTAGGTCACCCCAGCTTCTGACAAAGGGCCAATGTCATCACGTTTCATAAGTAGCCTTATAAAACATTCGGAGCCGTAAATCAAAGCCATTTAGAACACATTGGTGGGCATGTCACTGACACAGGCAGAGAGGCCTCAGACGCTGCTTCCCACCATTTTACATCCACACTGTCAAGGCGCAAGGACTCCGGCTCCCCACGCTCTTGCTGGCATTCATGTTTCCTTCGCACGTGTAATGGCCGTCCTCATGGACTGAAGAGGCGCGGCATCTACATCCGGCTTCTGAGCGGGTCCTTGGTGACTTGTCAGTGGTTTTGACGGCTGTAAATATTTTACCCGACCAGTTCCCTGATATTGGACGCTCAGGCTGGTCCTTCACTATTAAGGGGTGTGCCACGGTGAGAGCATCTACTTTATTTCTCAGGGATAGATATGAAGAATCTGGTGAATCAATTTTCAGGTTTTCCAGCACAGAATGCCGACTTGCCCTCTAGCACCCTCTAGTGCCCTTTAGTTTCTCACACTTTCTTTGCTTGTGAGCCATCTGAGAAACTTTGATATAACTCTTGGTATGTCAATATACGAAATAAACATTAAATCAAACATTGACAGCTGATAAATCATGAAGAATTTTGTTTTAAAAAGCAGTTTTTGTTATGCATATAATTTTATTGTTTTTATATTTTCCTGTAATTAAACCGTGGTGATGTGTCTCTAAGGACAGAAACATTTATAGACACAGTAAACAAAAACAAAAAACACTATAATTCATAACACATGTATCTCAAACCTGAAGCCAGGCAGCGCTGACGTGCGGTGTGATGTCATGGGAAGGGCACGGGTCATGAGCTCTGAATGGTGGAGGCAGTCAAGTTAGGAGTTACCACATGGTTGAGAGTCCCCAGAGCACCTCACACTCACGTCATCGTTGATTTTGAGCTAATTTTTGGTTGTGGTGCATTCAGAGATCGTCCACTAAGTGGAATATGATAGAGCAGCTAAGCCTCTCGGTACCATCACATTCCTTTTTCCAAACCCAAATGAGCCTGTTGCCTGAAGTCCAGAAGAGGGGCCTAAGGGACCCTCAGTCACCACAGCTGCTAACACATCTTGTCTCCCTCTGTCTTGCAGATGTGTGGGAACCACTAGCCTCTTCCTGTGCCATGAGGCGAGCGCAGCCTGACACCGCCCCTGTGCCCACCCTGCCTTCCTCATCTCCACAAAGCCGGCCACCCTTGAGCCTCCAGGCCCTGGTTCTCTTTCCCCCTGCCCCGCATCCACCTGCCGCCTGAAGCCACTGGTTCCAATCGTCAACAACCTCCGCTTGTCCAAAACAACGACAAACCGAAACGGAAAGGCTCCAGCCCTCTGCAAAACTGAGCGCCTGGCTGTCTCCCTCGGCAGCCACCCCGTTCTTCCTGCTGTCCAGCCTGTGTGCTTTCTTTTTTTACATTGTAAAAGAAAACAAACTACCTTCTGTTCTAAAAGATACTGACCACTGGGAGAAGGCCTCTGTGTCTCAGAGAACTCAGTCTCGGCCTGGTCGCCTGCAGTGGTGGCCGGGGCAGTGAGGCCACTGGCTGGCAAGGGTATTAGTGGCAGTGGCTCACGTGATAACAGTATTGTGCATTTGGTGGAGAAACTGAGGGGTTTTTTTTTATACTCATATAATTGATACCTTTTATTTATTGGTTGTTAACTATTGCTGCTACCTTGTGTGTCTGAAACTCCCAGGATGCTGGGCCTCCGTTTACATGTGCACACCCTCACCCGCCTGCCCGCCTCACTTGGGAGGATGGTGGCCTGCAGCGGCCAAGAAGCCAAAAATCTTTTCCTCTTTTTTTTTTCTTCAGATACTGTGCTCCATTTTTGGAGAGGGGAAGGAGGGCATTCCTAAATGGCTAACGTACTGTTCCCCCAGCTTCTGCCCTGGAGTCCCCACCCCTCTCCTCTGCTCTTCTTGGAATCCATAACACTTTTTTCAAGAACAAACTTGAGGTGTTTTGTTTTGTTTTGTTTTTTAATTTTGCAACTTTAAATTTGCTGTTCACAGCAGAGAGAAAAATGGAGAGCCTTGTTCTGGGAGTGGGAATTGGGAGAGGGTTTCTCTGCAAACTGCTGGCCTCAGCCTCCTTGCTGCTGAGGGGCTGGGTACAGCACGTGAGTTCCTCTGCTCTCCTGCCTCTGTCTGCCTTTTGCAGCAGGCTTCTTCCCTACTAGGAGTCTGAGAAAGAAGGGGTAGGAGGACGGGACAGCCATGCCACTGGGGAGCCCATGCCGCTCCTCAGGACTGAGTCCAGAGCCATACTTGTCACCAGGAGCAGTGGGCGACCGTGGACTAGAAGCAAGGAGCCCAAGGCTGGACTTCTCTGGGACTTTGTAGTCTTTCCCTTCTCGGTCAGCAGGGCTAGGAGGCCTGGTGTTTGGCCTTGTTGATGTTGTGTGATTCTCAGCCCGGAGCTAGGGTTCCTGTGTTTGTGACACTGTTCTGTGGCTGTGTTTTCTAGACCCCAGAGGGCACAGGATCGTTATGACCGACAGTCCGGGCGCAGCCCTGGCGGCTGGAGTGTGTGCTTTGGCCCAGAGGCTGACTGTCTGATGGGCACCCCCTTTAGTCCCTCTTTAGGATTCTCCAGACTCTTGAGCTCCTTTGGGCTCATCCTCACCCTGTCGAGCTTTCCTGGGTGAGCCTCCCAGCTGCAGAGGCAGACATGAGCCCAGTTCTTGCTTCTAGTTTGCATAGCCTCTCTGCCCACCATTGAGAGGGGGAAGGTGGCCCCCGGGTTTTTCTTCTGCTCTGATTCTCCTGTAATCTCCACCATACTTCTGGGAGGCCAAAAATCTTCCTTGCTAATGACCTGTGGGTGAGCAGCTGTCAGCTGGAGGATTGCTGTCCCCCCTCAAGAGATGGCTTTGTCCTGCCTGTCCATCCTTGTGGGTGGGAATGCTTAGCAAGTCCGTGCACATACCCTCCTCATGGTAGACCCTTTGCTCATGCTCTGCTCATTGCCAGCCCACTAGGTCCCACAGGGCTCCAGTTACACAGGCAATTTTCCTTGGGACCTCTTTGGGTCCCCAACAGGGCCTCTAGGACAGGGAGGGGATGTGGAGGCATAGGTTGAGAGGACCTCTCTCTGATCTCTGGAGACTCAGTTGTCCTCTCTGTCAAAGGACATGTTTGGTGGCATCAAGACCCAATGGATTCCTAGCTGAGGACTGTCAAGGGTTAAGCATGGGGGCTCCTCAGCTCAGGTGTTCACTGCTGTCTGTGGGTCCAGGCTTCTCCTCAGCATCTCGGCTTTTTGGTTTGTAGCCTCCCGTGTGGCTTTTGGTCTTCATGGTTTATGTCCTTCGGCCCAGGCCTCCGACTCTGAGACAGCCCTGGGCTGCCTTTTCCTGGCAGGGTGTCGGACACTATTTTTGTTCAAGGACGCGTGCTGACTGACGTCTGTCTCTCTCTCACCAGCAGTTAGCGGAGGCACACAGCACGCCCAGAATCTGAGGTCAGGCCTCTTCTGTGCAGCCCTGGGGGCCTCTCCAAGTTCATTTCCACAGAGGCCCCACCCCATCTGATGCTGCTTTCTTTAGGGGTGTGGTCCAGCCGATGAGGCCAGGCCCCTGGTCCCTGGGCAGACCCTCCTTTCTAGGGCCAGGAATGCTGTGACCCCCTCTTCCCAGCACCTGCTGCCCACTCTGTGTCGATGGTGACTTAGGGGCATATCACGACTTTTCAGTATCTAGCCAAGTTTAAAATAACAAGGCAAATGTATGCAGCATTGACATCTCTTTTTTTAAATGGTCTACAGTTCGATAGTTGATTTCCTAGGAAGGTGTGATTCATTTGCACTTTGGGGGACATTGTCTCTTCTAGGAGATAGTGGAGCGTGCAGTGCCCGGGGATCCCTGGCCTCTCCCCTGAGAAAGCCCCCACTGCTGGCCAAGCAGAAAGCCCCCAAGATTCTTCCCAGCGTGTTTCTGCATTTACATGATCCAAGGATGCATGGGGACGCCCCCTAGTGGTGATGAGCCGCAGTGGCACCTGGGGATGCAGTGGTTCAGTCAGTGGTGAGGCTAGAGGTGGGAAGGCAGAGGTGGGGGCTGCGATTCCAGAGGTCCTGGGCCCCAGCCCACATGTCTGGCCGCATGTCTCCCACCCACCCCTCTGCTAGGTCATCTGGGACTGGCATAAGGGCACAGTGGGAAGCTTTGCCCTCCCAACTTTAATTTTTTTAAAAAAAATATCTGCAGAATAAATCCAATGGTTAATTTTTGAATGAATAAAAGGCTTTTGTTGAATAAACAGTTGGTCCCATCTTCTGTCTTGGCATTAGGTTCAGGTTTTGTCTGCTTCCTAGGGTGGGGAACCCAACACCCTTCACCTCTGCATTCCTGGACCAAGTTTCCAGATTCCTTCAGGACTTTGGAGGAGTCGTGTTACTCATTAGATCTGTTTCTCCATGCCTCAGAAGGAGGTCAGCCACCTTGCAGGGGTGACAGGCCAGCACTGTTTGAGTTGGTGCCCCTAGAGAGTCCTGCAGCTCCGGATGGATTTTTAGGTAACTTAAAAACCAAATCCAGAAAAGGTGATGTTCTGGCTGTGGTTGTTTGCATCCTTCCCTGCTTGCATTCCCAGCACCCTCAGAGTCTCTTTTTGGGGTGCTGTCCTGTCTATGTCTTGGGGGGACATAGGGAGGCCCTCGCCTGGTGGTGCAGGCCAAGGGTGATAGGCTTTGTCGCATGTCCAGGTCTCCTCCCTGCTCCCGGTGTATGTTGTCTGTGTCTGGCCAATTAAACATGCTTCCTGGACCTCCCTGCCTCCCTGTGTGGGCCTGGTGCTCTGTCTGTCTCTGTGTTTCTGTCTGCTTTAGATTTCTTTCTCCCAGGACAGTCTTGCTCTTACTTTGGGTGTGGTCTGCTCAGGGAACCCAAGAGAAAACCCATGCAAGGCATCAACTCAATCCACTGGAGTAAGAGTGCATGGTCATGGGGCTGGAGAGATGGCTCAGTGGTTAAGCACGGATCGATCTTCCAACGTTCCTGAGTCAATTCCCAGTAACCACATGGTGGCTCACAACCATCTGTAATGGGATCCGATGCCCTCTTCTGGTGTGTCTGAAGACAGCTGCAGTGTACTCACATATAAATAAGTAAATCCAAAAGAAAAGAAAAAAGGGGGGGGTGCCCTGGTGACCAGGGAACAGCAGGTGAGCAGGCCACAGGTTCACCCTGCAGCATCCCCTCCTGCATCTGTTGGGGTTGCCTAGGGGCCACACTGCTGTATAAGTGTGAATGCATACATCCAGCTGAGGCCTGTTGCTCTCAAAGTCAGATGTCAGACCCTCTGCAGGCTAAACAGGGCATCTCCTCCCCAACAGGGCTACTCTCCACCACCTCCCCTCCGGATGCAACTTCTCCCCATAGTCTCGAGCCAGCTGGGTTCTCAGCAGCTGGGGATGCAAAAGTGAATTCCCGCTTTCTGGGCCGGAGGAAGCTGCGCTGTTCCTAACAGCCCAACAAGACACCCTATGGGATTTCACCTGGCCAGAGCTTCTGAGTGCTGTCCCCCAGCCATGTCAGCATAGCCTGGCATCTTACTACGAATGCTGTTTCTTGGGATTTGGCCCGGACCTGTGTTTCTCAGAGACCCTTTGTGGTGGTGGCAGGGGTTGTGGTGGACTGTCTACAATCATACCACTTCTGTCTTTGCTCTGATGAGCAAACCATGGGGCAGGATTTATAAGAGGTATAATAAGATGCTGATGGTCTCTGCTCAAGAGAGCTGGTTACCAAGGAGGGTGTCAGTCCTCAGGAACTGTCCCTGGGTAGAAGTTGGGGGCCACTTACATATCTACACAGTATTGCACCCATGAAAGCATCAAAAATCAATGGGGCTGGGGAGAGGCATCGGTAGTGGAGTGCCTTCTCTCTAAGAATGAGGACCTGGGTTTGAATCCCCAGCACCACGTAATAGGCATAGCTGTGCGGGCCTGAGAACCCTGGCAGGGGACAGACAGATGAGTTCTGGGAGCTTCCAAGCCAGCCAACCTCTGGTTCCGTGGGAGATCTTGTCTCACAGCAAAAAAGGCAGTGTCACAAATGTCCTCCCTGGCCTCTGTGTGGCAATGGGTGTGTACACTGAACACTCATATGAACACACTACATAACACACACACACACACACACACACACACACACACACACAGAGAGAGAGAGAGAGAGAGAGAGAGAGAGAGAGAGAGAGAGAGAGAGAGAGAGAGAGAGAGAATATGTATGCATGGTAGTTTCTCTGCAAATATGAGGGTCTGTCTCAAAGGGCCGGTGTGAGGGAAGCCAGGCACTTGGGTATGCTTGCTGTGCAGGCTGCCTGCTGGCAGCTGTGGAGGGACAGTTTAGGGTCTCTGAGGGCTGAGAGCACTGGGTGGCACATCCATCCTGCCTCACTGGCTCAGCCTGCCCTGGGTGACTTACTGTGCTGGCTTCACCTATAATTCCCCTCTCCTCCCAGGGGAGTGAGCTCTTTATGGTGGCCCAGCTGGAGTCGTCTTCCACCTCGCCCTTCCCCACCCCAGTCTATATGACAGAAACAGTATAGTGGAGAAAGGTTTGTTTGCACTCATGGTGAGATTTTAGTCTACCACAGCAGGGAAGGCATGGTGGTGGAAGCGCAGGCAGGGCCTCCTCAGACTTACTCAAACCAGGGAGCAGAGAACTAGGGCCAAACCAGAACGGGATAATAATCTCCAAGGTCCACGGTTAGTGGCCCACATCTGCCAGCTAGGCTGCCCACGTGTCAAAAGTTCCACAAAATCCCAAACAGGACCACCAGGCAGGGACCAATACCAGTGTTTAATGTTCTAGCCTGCAGGGGACACTTCATAGTCACACCATAACAAAATACTCAGGACCACACTTGGCATGGACAGGACCGGGCAGAGAGGAGCCGGAGGTGGGGATGGGTGAAGGAGAACCCCTGATGTGGTCGCTGCCTACCTGCCATCCTCCGCAGCCTGTCTGTCCTCTTCCACCTTGCCTGATATCCACCCACCTTGTCCTCTTGGCTGTCTTCTGGCCATGGTGGTGGGCATGGAAAGGGCATTAAAATCCCCTGAGCTTGGGAAAGTGAGTTCTTGTAAAGTTGTTGCCTCCTGCACTTCCTTCCATCAGGGCAGGGTGTGGAGCAAAGGACTACATTTCCCAGCCTCCCTTGGGCAAAGGCGGCCATGTGGTTCAGTTCTAACCAATAGAGTGAGAGCAAAGAAACTAGCCTCAGCCTCTTTGTGACTGCTGGGCCAGTCTCCAAAAAAAAAAAAAACCCCAAGCGTTTCTGCGATCATGTCCCCAACCCAACGCCACACCAGCCCAAGACTGAGTTTGTCTAGGAAGAGAAATGCACGCGTGCCTTGATTACGCCGTCTCGGGTCTCTCCCTCTGTCACCATCCCGATTTAGATTGTCTCTAAAAGACTGTGTGTGCCTTTGGGTCGATTTTTAAATTGACCTGATGTCTCTTCCAAGTATTTTCATCTAAATTCTCCTTTGCTAAAACGACTAAATAAAAACAAACAAGCAAGCAAACAAACAGACAAACAACCAGCAACAGCCACACCTGCGTGGTACAATAATTCAGGCCATTGTTCTGTCTCCTGCCTTCCGGTCTCCCTTCCTCCTCTCTCTTCCTCCTACCTCAGGGTACTCTCTCCAGGAGAAAGGATCCTGTGGAGGACATCTTTGTTTTGCTGAGAGACTTGGGATCTAGTGGCTCTGGACTGGTCAGTATATCAACTTGGAGTCCATAAGGAGGTCCAGGAAGGACTTTGTCAGAGGCCCTCCGGTCAGGGACCAGGGCTCATAGTCTGTTTGATCTCTTGTCTCAGAAATTGTGTCCTTTTCCGAGATGAGACCCCAGGCTAGCCACTCACTTGTGCAGATCTCAGGGGTCAAACAATGTGCTGGGTCCTGAAACTACCTCCCCCTCCCTCCCCCCAGAGAATCAGGAAGACTGGGAATGGTGGTCATTTCCAGAACAATCCTGGGATAGAGGGGGTCTTGGTGTCCTATGCTGGGGGACACTATGACCACAAAACTCCTATAAAAGAACACATTTCACTGGGGCTGGCTTACAATTTCAGAGGCTTAGTCTGTTATCAGCATGGTGGCATACAGGCAGGCATGGTCTGGAGAGGGAGCTGAGAGTTCTGCATCTGAAATCCCAAAGCCTGCGCCCCTCAGTGACACACTTCCTCCAACAAGGGTGGACTTCCTAATCCCTGTCAAGTTTTGCCACTCCCTGATAACCAAACATTCAAATATATGAGCCTTTGGGGGCTGGGGGACGTTCCTATTCAAATCACCACAGAGGGCTTGTCCTGAGTTAGCCACTGGAATCCCCAGTGTTGTAAAGGACTCACTGAGGGTTCTATAGATTCCACTCACAAGCGCGTGTTTCGAGAAACTTTGCCTACCTGCATGTTGGAAGGCAGAGCTGGGACCTGGGTGTTGTGAATATGGAGCTGGAGTGGGACATCTTGTAAGGGAGTCAGCACAGGGCAATCACAGACCACCAGAGTCTGTGCATCAAATCCACGAACACAAGGTGACTGCTGTTTCCGTAGTTTCAAGGCAGAAGGCAGTGTCCTTCTGCCTGAGCCTGGTGTGCAAACTCAAACAGCTGCGATGCTAGGCTCCACCGTGACCTTTGATGCACGTGAAACTTGGTCCGAGGAACTTGCCATCCATGTAGAAAGGTTAAAGACCCCAACCGAAGATGGGCTAAGCGACCCACAAAGGGTAGGTTTGAGCTGTCACAGGCAGCCTCCAGTTAGGGGTTCCTGGAGGAGAAAGGACACATCTGCCCTTAAAGGATTTCAGGATCCTTAGGTGAGGAGAGGGAAGAACAGAAACGGCAGGTGCTTAGGTGCAGAGGTAAATTCCAATGGGAGAGGCAGGGGAGGTAGAGACAAGAGATCACTTCAGGGTGTTTGCGCTCTTAGCACACAGCTCTCTGTGCTTCCCAGGAAGCCTGGTGGGATGGATCCTCTCTGTAAGTCTCCGTTTTAACATTTAGCGGATGAATGAATGGTCATTCTGATAATCACAGCTGACCCCAGATCCTTGCTGTACACCGGGTTCTCTGCCTTAGCTCATTTAATTCTTGCAGAAACGCCCTCTAGAGGCTGTGACTAGTATTACACCCACATTTTATAGACCAGGCTGCTTCTGCTCAGAAAAGGGTTGTCAAACGTTTCGAGGGGCTTCCAGGCTCCAGACAAGCTGTCTTTGTCCTTGCTCTCTGCAGGTGTCCTGGACCTGAAAAGTAGGAGTGAGGGATGTGGAGAGATCCTATGTCCAGTGGGAGATCAGAGGTGGGTGGGTGTGGTCCGGGGGTCCTGGGGCAGGGTGATGTTGAGGAAGGGATGTCCTACTTTCCACACTGGTACCGGATGCTCCGCTAGTCAAGGTTTAGAACCCCACCACAAGCAAAGAGGCCTTAGGAGCACTGTAAAGGGAGGAGTTGGGCAGGAATAGATGCATCTGGGGGTGAGGCCCTAGGGTGCAGGGATGCTAACGGTTAGCTTGGGCAGGCATGGTCTAAGGGTCCCTTCTGGACATGCCTGAGCTGCCGACAGACTGGACCTGGAACTTGCTTTTTGCAGTCCACCTGACAGAAGGAAGCAGGGCCCCTGTTCTGGGAATGTGATGGTCACTGGTGTGGTCACCTTCTGAGCTCACAGCAACCATTTGTCCTTTCCTATTCATGGCTTCGCTGACATCGCACCTGTATGCAGTGACTATAGTCACCACCATCAACCAATCCTCGTCTGGGATCAGGCAGCTAATGGACACTAGAGCTAGGGTAGTGGCTTGCTGGCCACTGGTCCTGACTGTCTCTGTGATTCATCACCTTTGGCATGACATCCTCTCCCTGGGGTCGCCTGGAGCTGGCACTTCTCAGAATCTGGGATTTTCCACCAGACTGTGGGGCTGAGTTGCCGTGTAAGGAGACACTGCTGTCCTCGTGCAAAGACAAAGCTGATGTGTGACTCCTGGAACCGCTCACGCCTGGTGGCGCCATGCCTCAGATGAAGAGATGAAGACCACATAAGAGATTATGTATCTATTTATTTACTTGGGAGGGGGTGCGCTGTAGCACCCACAGACAGGTCAGAGGACAACTGGTAGGAGTTGGCTCTCTTCCTCCACCACGTGGGCCTGGGGTTGTTAGGATTGGTGTCAAGTGCTCTTACTGGTGAGGCCATCTTGCCAGCCATACTTGACCCATTTTATATGGTATGTTTGTATGTATATGTGTGTTTCTGTGTGTGCATGAGAGCCAAGTGGATGCCTGAGGTTGGTGCCTGCTGTCTTCCTCAGTCACCCTCCACCTTATTCTTTGAGTCAGGGTCTCTCAGATGAACCTGTAGCTAGCCCACTGATATGGCTAGTCCAGCAGCTTACTCTGAAGATCCGGGTTCCACTTTCCAAGCATTAGAATTATAGCCAGCTTGTCAGGCCCACCCAACATCCACAGGGATTCCGGGACCCTAACTTCAGTCCTCATTCTTGCCTAGCAATGCTTTATCCACTGAGCCATTTCTCTGCCCGAACCAGCCCACTTTGACACCTGGAAGGCCTTCTCACTCCTGACCAGCTCTGTACCAGAGCAGGGGATGGGTCTCTCCTATGGGAGGAAATCTGACGGGCCATCAGGCAGCCTGGGAGGCAGAAGTTCAGAGGCAGGGTGGGGCCAAGAAAAGCTGCTCTCTGATGATCCCTGGGTGTGCATAGAGGCATCTCCAAGCCTCCACAGTTGTTCCAGGTTCTTGTAAGGCTTCTTCTGCTAATGTTCCTTCCCTAGGGTCCAGACCTGGTTCTGCCCTGCCCAGCTGTGGGCTGTGGGGCAATAGCAAACAAGAGCCAAGTGGAGCCTCCATGTCCTCTCTTGCAGGATGGGCAGATGAAGTGCATGCCTTAAGTCCATTGGCCTCAGCAGGGTGACGTGAGGAGGCCAGGTAAACACGCTGTCTTATCGGTCACTTTCCCACGGCTGTGACAAAATACCCACCAAAGGCCACTCAAGAAAAGGAAGACTTGCTCCAGTGCCAGTGAGAGTGCAGTCCATCGTGGAGGGGCCGCCATGGCCGCCGGAGCTTAAGGAGGCTGCTGGAACTGTGTCTACAGTCCACGTCAGGAATGCTCAGCTCTCTTCCTCCTGATTTAGACCTCAGCTGTCTTAGTCGGGGTCTCTATGGCTGTGATGAAACACCATGACCAAGGAAACCTGGGGAGGAAAGGGTTTGTTCGGCGCATGTTTCTGTGTCATCGTTGTCGAAGAAAGTCAGGGCAGGAACTCAAGCAGGGCAGGAACCTGGAGGCGGGAGATGGTGCAGAGGCCGTGGAGGGATGCTGCTTACTGCCTTGCTCCTCAGGGCTTGCACAGTCTGCTTTCTCACAGCCAGGATTACCAGCCTAGGGATGGCACCACCCACAGTGGGTTGGCCCTTCCTCTATAGATCACTAATTAAAATGCCCTATAGCTGGATCTTATGGAGGCATGTTCTCAACTGAGGCCCCCTTCTCTCTGATGACTCCAGCTTGTGTCAAGTTGACATAAAACAGCCAGCTCACCAGCCCATGGGATGGCGTGCCACATCTACGGCTAATCTTCCCACTTTAGTTCAAGTAGTCTAGAAAATCCCTCGCACATGTGCCCATGTATTTTTTTGTTCCATGTATTTTTGTATTCCATGGCAATACAAAAATCCTGTCAAGCGGACTGTCAAAATGACCACAGTTGCCATGGCCAGGTTCTCTCCGCCTGGGTTTGGTGAGGTTGCACTGAAGTTCCAGGTCCAAGTGTCAGGTCTGGAGAGGACGATGCTGTTTGGAGGCAGCCATGGCCAGGAGACATTCCCACTGCTGTGCTCATCCGTGCAGGTCAGAAAACAACTTGTGTGAGTTGGTTCTTTCCTTCTACCAAGTGGACTGAAGCTCAGATTATCAGGTTTGGCAGCAAAATTGTCCTGACCCCTGGACCATCCTGCTGACCCATGTATTAGCAAAGTACCAGCTTAGCTTATTGATTTGAGACCTTATTTATCTAAGTTTTAACTCTGTGTATCTGTCTGTGTGGGTATGGGCCGATGAAAGCAGGGTCTGTGGAGTGGAGAACAGGGTGTTGTTTCCCCTGGGGCTGGAGTTCAGACTGTGAATGGCTCTGTGGGTGCCAGGAACTGAACTTGGGTCTTCTGCAAGAGTAGCAGACCCCTCTTAACTAAAGAGCGTCTCTCCATCTCCAAGATCTCTCTCTCTCTCTCTCTCTCTCTCAAGATTTATTTATTATTATATGTAAGTACACTGTAGCTGTCTTCAGACACACCGGATGAGGCTGGCAGATCTCATTACAAATGGTTGTGAGCCACCATGTGGTTGCTGGGATTTGAACTAAGGACCTTCAGAAGAGCAGTCAGTGCTCTTAACTGCTGAGCCATTTCACCAGCCCAAGATCTCTCTTTTTATCTGAGTGTTTAAGGATGTAAGTTACGTTATGAAAGCTGTTTCAGACCATCCCTGGACATTTGATAGTTCGTTTATTTTCCTTGATAATTTTCAGTCCAATTACAATGTAGCCAAAAAACATACCTGATGCTTTAGTTTATTTAAATTTGTTGAGGCTTGGCATGATCCAGGACATGGTGACTGCTTCTGACACAATAATGTGTGCTCTGATATTGCCAATATCAGAAATACCAATAAGAGACTGATAGATGATGTTCTCTTTTATTTTTATTTTTTTATTAATATTTTTAGTTTGGTTCCTAGAGACAGGGTTTCTCTGTGCATCCCTGGCTATCCTGGAACTCTCTGTAGATCAGGCTGGCCTCGGACTCAGAGATCCACCTGCCTCTGCCTCCCCAGTGCTGGCACTAAAGGTGTGTGCTACTACTGCTTGGCTTGGTATTAATGTTTTCATTCTGTATACTTACTGATTTTTCGGGGGGGGTGTCAATTACTGGGAAAACTGAGTCACCCTCAAAATGAATCAGTCAAGCCCAGAATAGAACGGTATCTCTGAAGGACAAGATGCCTTAGTTGTCTAAGAGCTGAGTCAAAGCACATTGCTGGGTTCTTGGACCATTAATAGCCCTCTTCGCAAGGTAGTGTACATGAATCTGTGTCTCACCTGTCCCCTGCTCCCTGCATAGGAGCTCATGGAAAATGACTAACTTTGAGCTGTCAACTGTGTGTCACCAAATAGATGTTTAGAAAGCCCCACTCCGCATGTTTCTCAATGGTGTCTTTGAAGAGGGAGGTCGGTCGCTTTCTGAGTAATCTCTGCCCCCCCCCATCCATCCATCCACTGCTGTGAACATTGTGTGTATTTTTCAGAAGCTTTGTGGGCAGAAGAAGGGACAGGGATAGGAAGACTGTCATAAATCTAAAAGAACTAAGTTGGGCTGATGAGATGGCTCGGTGGGTGAGAGTGCTTGCTGCAAAGGCCTGCAGACCTGACTTTGATCCCCATAAACCACATAAAGAGGCTCACATCTGTAATCCCAGCACTCCTTCTGGGAGGTGGGAGCCAGAGATGGCCCAGATGTTCTCAGGCTGGCCCAATTGGAGTACCCAGCGTGGCAGAAATGAGAGAGACTCCGCTTCAGCAGTGGGAGAAAAGAAACAACTTCCCAAAGTTGTCATTGATTGTCCATGTGTATGTCATGGTACCCACATGCACACCCCACACATACCCCACACACAGACACACACAAAGAGACACACACACACACACACAAACTACTAATAATTAAAAAAAAGAAATATACTTGCATTAAAAAAAGAAAACCTCATCGTTATTAAGAGGGAAAATAAAACCCTAGATTTGGAAAGAAGGGGAGGGATGGGGGGAGGTAGGGAGTGGAGAAGCTCAGAGGAACACATAAAGAGCAGAAACCTCCGGGCAAACGTGTTGAAAGGGGATTGAGAGAAGCTGAGGTGTGGTTTCCTTTTTGTTAATACCCTGGGTATTTGAGCGAGGACCGCCTTGTCTCTGATGTCTGAGTCTCCCTTGCGTTTCTTTTGACTGTGGTGCTTTACTGAGTGGGGCCTCAAGGTCAGAAGGCGGCCAGGCTCTGGTGCTCCGTTCATTAAAGGAACCCCCAACCGGAGGCTTGGGGGCGGGGGCTTGCTTTCAGAAGGTAGGAACTGTGTTCTGCATGCCAGGATGGGGACCTGGCAAGTATTGTGGGACAGTTTCATGCCTGCAGTATCATGTTCAAAGAAAATCACTTCCTCCAAGATCCGGTCATCAACTCCCTCAGTGAGCAGAATCTTAGAACCTTCGGGTTGCATCAAATCACACACACACACACACACACACACACACACTTCTCCCTTTTCCAAGTTCACAGAACTAGAAGGAACCGCCTGGGGTGGGGCCCTACTTAGAGGTGCTTGAAAAGAAAGGGGAAAATGAACTCATTGCAAATCACGAGTCTACCCTTGCCATCC
>BTHU01000004.1:4707500-4800000 GCA_036184795.1 Tokudaia tokunoshimensis
TCTCTCTAGACTCGAGTGGTCCCTGTTGGCCTGGTCTAGGTCAGACACCTTCTGAGTCACTGTTGCTTTAGATTGACTTCACGCCGGCAAGAGAAAGGTTTCCAGCCTGCTCTGTGTGTCCCCTCAGAAGATATTCTAGCACACAGACCTTCAGCCCCTATGCCAGAGCATGGTCAAATGCCAATACCTAGCCTATCCTTGTTGATGGGTTGGGGACCACAGGAAGCCCCACTTGTTCGGATTTTCTATGGAATGGGACAGGGTGGCTCTCCCTTGGTCACTCAAGAGGAGTGATTAACCTTAGCCAGAAAGCTGAGGGGGCTCAAAGCCAAGCTTTCTGGGAAGAGAAAGGGTAAGGGTTTAAGGCAGAAAGCTAAAATAGGGAGCTTGGTGTGTGTGTGTGTGTGTGCAAGATGTGAGATGTGGACAGGTATTAATCCCAGCTCACTGTGAATGTTGGTGTCATCCTCCAATGACACAGTGACAGTGACAGAATGGCCTTAGATGACAGTGGGACTCAGACACGACACATCCGGAAACAAGTGAGCAATGACCTCCGAGAGATGTGCTCTCCTCCCAGCTATGTCGGTCAGCGACCGAGCAGCGCAGGCGCTCTGCCCGGGAGACCCCGGAGCAGCTGGGCCAGGCGGGTGGTGGGAGTGAGCCCCAAAGAGCTGTCTCTGGCCCAGTTTTTCATTTGTTTGTTCTTAAAAACATGGCGATGGGCAACGGTTGCTGTGTCAAGTGGCTCAAATATTTCTTGGGATGGCTTCAAATCATTCCTGTAGTACATGTGACTTGGAGGCTGGTCCCTCAGCGGGATTGGGCTCGGCAGTAAATCATCCAGCTCTGGCTGCGGGGCCATGGCTGTAAGGCTGGGACTTTGGCCGCCTCTCTTGTCCTCAGGAGCTCTGTCCATTCTAGTCATCAGCTCATCTGCCGTCCCCTGAGCCCTGACCACTGGGTCTGGGGGAGGGGAGGGGAGGGGACAGAGGGGTGTCTCTTCTTCCTGCAGGAGAGAGCAAGCCCTTGAATCTGTGCTACCATCTTAGGAAAGAGCCAACAGCGTCCACACCGTCCACACCGCAGAATCCTTGGTCCCTTCCTGTTCACACTCCAGTATAACACGGGTGGGCTAGATCTCCTACAGCCCCACAAAGGTGTGGAAATGTCGGAAGTCTGAGTCGGAGGTATCTCCCTCCACTCCCGGCAGAGCATCCTGACAGCGTGGTGCCTGAGAAAAACCTGCGGTTCCGGGTCAGTTCTAGAAACTCTGTTCACTGGGCTCCTTTTGGAAACTTTGCTCTGAATTTCCAGAGCAGTCATGAGCAGCGGGTGGATCCTTGGCTTTCCCTGGAAGGCAGAGGCACACGCCAAGTCCTGTATGACTCTAGAACCTTCCTCTCTGCAGCCTCCAGTTTCCCTATCTGGAGGAGAGCAGCCTCCTGGCCTAGAGTCTGGTACTCAGTGAGGGTTTGGCACATGCTGTTCCTGTTGATGCTGTCAGTCTTTGAGGGACAGAGCAGGCGCCCTCAGGAGGAGGGCTGGGAGGGCAAGCTGATCAGGACAAGCCTCTGACGAGGTCCAGACCAGGTGCATATAGGGATCATGTTGTAGAGAGGAGCAAGGAGGCCTTCTGTCAGCCAAGCATCTGGTGATCTAGGCTCGGGTGCAGCCCCTTGGCTGCTTTGGGCCCCCTCGCAGGCATAGGACAGGGATAGTTATGAGCCAGGAACAATGGAGTGTGCTTGCCTTAAGCAGTCGGGCCAAGGCTCTCCACAGCAAGTATGTGGTATGTTAGGAAACAAACAACACAAAGATCACGCCTTCTGGGAACAACAGGTGGGGGCGGGTAATGTAGGCTCTCTTGAGTTAAGACTCTCAGGGACCTGGGGAAGCGAAGATGTAGAAATGTAGCTGGTTGCCATGGCTTGTCTGTGTTTTATCTGAAGGTCACAGGTCTTCCCCATTTTTGTTCCATGGCCATGGTTACATCACTGGGGAAGCCCTGAGCACATGGGACACCTGGGCTTGAGGCAGCCACACAGCCACCCTGGGTAGGCAATGAGGTGAGACCAAATGGTATGATGGTAGGTAGTCAGCAAATGCTTGCCCAAGGGTCCCCTCCATGGCGACTGAGGGAGGCCAGGCAGCAATAAGCTCTGAACTCTTGTTCCCATCCTGTGTCTCTGAGGGAACCTGGCGGTCCTTGCAGAGTGGTAGAGTGACAAGAAACATTCGCAGATACCTCATTATTTCTCCTTCTATCTCCTTGGAATTTTCTCTTTAGATTTCTTCATTATATTTCATGTATGAGTGTTTTGCTTGCACATATGTGTGTGCACTGTGCGCATGCTTGGTGACTATGAAGATTAAAAAAAGGCATTGGCTCCCATGGAGTTGGAGTCATGGATGACTGCGAGCCACCATGTGGGTGCTGGGAATCAAACCCAGGCCCTCCTTAAGAGCAGCTGGACTCTTAACCACTGGGCCATCTCTCCAGGCCCTCTCTGTCTTAAAGGGAGCACTTCACTGAAATTCACCAGGCAGTCTCAGAACTCAAATCTAAATCTGGGGAGGGTGACACATACCTTGTAACAGGCACCTGTGAGGCTGAGGGAGGAGACTCTGTGGGTTCACAGCCAGCCTGGGCTACATCCCCCACCACAAAGCCACTAAGACTCAAATCTGTGGTTCCCTCCATCCCTTGTGTCAGCATAAGGAGAAACTCCTTGCTGTCTTTGGGTCCATCTCTGCTCCTATCTTCTGGGAGAGATTTGTGGCTTCCCAGCATCTATAAGGTCTGTCCTCTGAACTTAGCCTCCATGAGCTGCCTAAATATGTGGTAAGCCAGACCAGTTGCTTCCCTGGTTAATATTCTCCAATAGCTCCCAGGACCTTTAGGTAAACTCCAGAAGGGTTGGTGAAGTGTGTAATGTCTTCCAGGTCCTAGCCTTTGTCCCCTCCTCTACCACCATCTCCTTCAGTTCTGTTGGGTGACCCACTGGTGGCCTCTGTGCTCTCCTCGCCTTTTGTGAATGTTCCAACTCTTCTGTGACCTTCCTCTCACTCTCACTGGCTTCTCAGACTTGCTCCATGATCTTCTCTGGCCTCTTTGGCTCACCCACTCCCTCCTCTGAGCTCCCAGCGCACTGGGTCATTCTGTGAACACTTATCTCACTGACCTAGAATTATTTGCTTGCATGTCTCTCCTCCTCTGGGTAGGAACCGCACTCCTTTATCTTCCCACCCCTCTGTCCCAACAGCACCTCCTAGAGCACCTGACATACAGCTCAGCAAATGTTTGTAAACGGAATGACAAACTCCTCTGTCCTGGGTTCAAAATATCACTGTTTTGGTTCCAGGTTGCTACTGTCTTTCCACAGCTGGGGCCTCTCTTCTCGCTCCAACAGCTGGCTCAGCCCTGCCCAGGCTCTGTGGGCAATCACAACCTTCACCCAGGGTGGTTGAAAAAGCCAGTGTTTATAAGTGCAGGAGACTAAACTTGCCATTGAACTTGGCTGCAAACTCCACTCTCAGGCCTTGGTAACATGGTTTCTGTCATATCCTATGAGATAGACAGCTCTTCAAGAGCTCATTGTCCTAGGTCTCTGGCCTCATGTAGACTGGAGTCTCTGAGACTTGTCCAGCCTGGCCCCTGCCTATGGCCAGGGCTCAGTAACCCATCTCTGGTACCCACTTCCCCTTGTAGGTGGCAGAGTCTTTGTTGGGTTCCTTGTGTTCCAGGCTCTGGGTTTCCATTGCAGAACTCAATTGCAGTGGAAGGTCAGACACCCAGGCACAGTCCTAGTGATGCAGTTTAATCAGAGCAAGGACGAGGACACAGGGGCTGTGCATGTAGGACAGAGTGGTCCCAGCAGCCTTGGAAATGAAGGAGCTGAGGCTGTTCCAAAGGAGAAGAGAATGTGTGGAGTGGCTTTTCTCCTGGCTGAGTTATTTTCAGAGGAAGGGTCAAGTGAGTGACCCCTCTACAGACCCGAGCTCTCAGCTGTCCAGAGTTTATCTGACCTCACCCAGGGTGCTGAACTCAGAGAAGACCCTAAGGAATCAAGGATGTTTGCCAAAGCTTCCCCTTCTAGTCAAGCAACATCTAATGAGTCACCACCCTGTGCCAGCAACTAGAGTGGGATGGGGGTGGCACTAAGGCACACTCTCCACTCCAAGGGGCTCTTGGTCTGTAAGGACAAAAAACCATCCGGAAAGTACAACCTGGGAGAGTGAAAAGCTGCAACAGAACGGAGGGAACTGCCTCTGGCCAGCCCAGTGGTGGACGGGCATTCCGCCCAGCCAAGTGATGGATGAGTACCCCAACAGCCCAAGGGCAGAGAGAGCGCCCCCATCTCAAGGACATCCCCACTTGGCCCACCCAGCTGGCAGAGGAGCGCTGTCGGGTAAAAGATGGTTGGTCTTAGTATCTTGCCCCTAGGATTACAGCAAGCTTCCAGACCATATCTGTGGGATGCAGTGCCCATGGTGGACGCCAGGCTTAGGCTTGTTGATTTTGACAAGAACAATTACAATATTGGGGAGGCTCAGAGCCACTGTGTCCCTGGGATGGCCGGGTGAAGGTAGCAGTGAATGAGAAGCCTGTCCGAGCCAGACTTGGACTCCTGTGGCCTCTCCGCCCCCGCAGAATGGCTTGCAGGTGTCTGCGGATTCCCGCACCCTCATCCCTCGCCTTTGGCAGTGGCCCCACCCTGCCGTCTGCCCTGCGTCCTCCTCTAACCTCGGGGCTGGACCAGAGAACCGCGGGGCTGGGAAAGTTTGAGTCACGCCGCGGGGCGCGGGGGAGGGGTGCGGGAGGCGGGGTGGGCGTTAGGGACCGCCTCGGGCTCCCACCAGGGGAACCCCGCCGCGCCCCTGTCCGGTGAACCGGCTAGAGCGAGCCTGCACTGCCAACTCTCACTGCGACCTGCGCGTCCCATCTGGGCTGCAGCCTCCGGCTCAGCATGACGCCCAGGACGCAGCTCCTGCCGCTGCTCGTGGCGATCGCCACAGTAGTTTCGGCGGTGGTCACATCTGACGCGCCCACGAAGACGCTGTCCCCCGCCACAGGAGACGCCACCCTGGCCTTCGTCTTCGATGTCACCGGCTCCATGTGGGATGATCTGATGCAGGTGATCGACGGCGCCTCGCGTATTCTGGAGCGCAGCCTGAGCAGCCGCAGCCGAGTCATCGCCAACTATGTGCTGGTGCCTTTCCACGACCCAGGTAGCGCCCCGCTTGGTCTGCAAGGTCTTCCCACCGCCCGGTTTTCGAGGTTCCCTCATCCCCCGCGTCCTAGAGGTGTCATCCTCAGGTGTCCCCACCCCCCGTCGCTCATCCTGCCTTACCTGGCACAAAGCTATAAGCAGAACCTTAGCATCTTCTGGCGCATTTCCGTTGCCTGGCCACGCCCTCTCCTGAATTCCCCAGGTTATGAGTTTCTAGCAAGCGACCAAAAGCTTCTGAGCTTCACCCTCCCCATCTATGAAGTGAGATAATGTGTGGAGACGTTGGCAGCAGGCGCCAGGAGCCTGTGCGGTTTTTGGTTTTCGATTTTCATTTTGCTTGCTTACCTGCCTGCGGGCCCTTCCTCCCTCCCCCACTCCTTTCTCCTCCTCCTTTAGCTCACGCTGGTCTCCCAATTTTCTATATAGTGTAGAATGACTCTGAACTTCTGATCCTCCTGCCTCAGTTTCTAGAGTGCTGGGATCGCAGACCTGCACCAACATATCCCCTTTATCCAGTTCTGGGGATTGAACCTGGGGTTCCACGCACATAAGGCAGGCTCCGTGCCGACTGTCCGTAAGATTTTAGGTTTTTCTTAGAGTCATCTCCCAGCTTGCGTATGAGAGGGCAGGGCATGGCAAAGGCCACTCTTTCAGGGGGAAATGCAGCCCTTTGTGGAACCCATGACTAGGAGTAACAGCCTGTTGTCCTTTCTCCTTTGCCTGCCTACTTCAGCAGACTGAAATTTCCCAGCAAAGCAGAGCTCCTTGACACTCGCTGATTCTCCCCGCAGTCAACCTGTTAGCTCTGGGAAGTCTCACCACCAAAAGTTCCCTGCACAGTGGAGAGATGTCCCCAACATCCTCAGCCCTAACTCCTTTTCACTACATTTTATTTTTTTATGAAAACATTTCTGCTTTACACTGAAGCAGGAAAGAAGCAGGGATCTGAGCTCCTCCTTATGCCAGCCTTCCTCCTGTGCTACAGTTCTGTAGTCTGCTTCCATCTGCCCACACGTCTATCCAGACTGGCTTTAAAGGCTTCCACTACGAAGGCAGATTCCATACAGGACTGATGGTGGCGTGTTTGAGGAGACACACTGAGCTGATGGAGGCCTGTCAAGCCTCTCAAGGGTGTGCACATTTGTCGATCACAGAATCTTCCAGGGACTTGACTCTCCTTTCCCCAGTCTTCAGTATAGTCTGAGGCTTTGTTTTTCTTCTCTACAGGGCTCCTCAGGTCTAAGCCCAGGGACCAGGCCTCTAGGGAAAAGACTCTTGGGAGACCCAAAAGGATAATGAGATTGGATGTGTTAGAAGGCAGGGTTCTGCTGGGATATAGATCAGTCTCTATTTCTCCAACTCTCTCCCGCCCATTTTGGTTTGGCCTTGGTCTTCCAAAGGCATTATCACACCGTGGGAGCTTAGATGTGATGTAGTCTACCCATTAGTTGGAGTTGACTTGAGACCCAGGGCACCAACAGGGTTTCCCGAAGCCACCTGCCAGGTGATGCTATTATTGTTTGTCTCTAGAACACTTGGCTCCCATTGCAGGATGGGATAGCAGCCTTTTGAGACAGATAGTGTCTTGAGCCCAAAATGGGCCCCTGACAGCTGTACTTACTGCCCCTTGCTGCCCACTAGCATTGGATGCTCTCTTGGTTCTACGTGTGCGCATGCGGCTCAGCTCTGCGCGCATGCGTGGCTCAGCCCTTCACGCCAACCTTCAGCCTTCAATTCTTTCTTTCCTCTACTTTATCTCTCTTCCTTCTTTCTTTCCAAGTCTTTCTCCGTGCTCCCCTTTACTTCCTTATTTCTGATTTTTAAATATTTATTTGTGTGTGCACATATGCATGCCATGGTGGGTCTGTGGAGGTCAGAGGACAGCTTGCAGGAGTTGGTTCTCTCCTTCCACCCTGTGGGTTCCAGAGCTGGGGTTTAGGTTGACAGGCTTGGTAGCAAGTGACTCCACCCACCAATCTATCTCACCACACCTCTGTACTTTATTTTAAATCCATTAAAATTTAAATGATGCTCATCTTCTTAAAAAATACAAGTCCAACTTTTCATCAGAATGAAAGGATGCAAAGGAATTTTTCCAAATGAAAATGGCCCTCCAGCTGCCAGGAAATGAAAACTTGCAATCTAGCCGACACGAAAGAGTTGAATAGTCTTCATTAAAAGCAAACATACAGACGAAACTCCATGGCCCTTCCCCTTGCTTCTATAGCACCAGCTTTGAAGGGAGCAGGGCTGCTCTGGAGAAGACCATGGATGTTCTAGAGAGAACCAGGGGTGCTCTGGAGAGGACCAGGGAGGCTCTGGAGAGGACCAGGGAGGCTCTGGAGAGGACCAGGGGTGCTCTGGAGAGAATCAGGGGTGCTCAGGAGAGAATCAGGGGTGCTCTGGAGAGAATCAGGGGTGCTCAGGAGAGAACCAGGGGTGCTCTGGAGAGGACCAGGGAGGCTCTGGAGAGGACCAGGGGTGCTCTGGACAGAACCAGGGGTGCTCTGGAGAGGACCAGGGGTGCTTTAGAGAGGATAAGGGGTGCTCTAGAGTGGACTGGGGATGCTCTAGAGACATGTAGCTGATTTTGAAAGCACACATGAACTTTTTGATTGACACATGAACATCCTAGAAGTTTTACCATCACCACCCCATTTCTGGTGCGGAGGGAGCATCTGTAAACACTAGGTAGACAAGAGTTGAAAGGAAAGCTGGGCCCTAACTCTGGGTGCACAATCTCAATGTATTTTTCTTCATGCAGCCTTGTGTTTCTCTGGAGTCCGTGTTTCTACCATGCATTATACTGCATGAACATTTATTCTAACAATTTTATGTCCACTTTTCCGACATGGAAAGAATTTTGAGAAGGACTCACCTCAGGAGGTGAAGAAGGGTGAGCTTAGGTCTGCTTAGGTCTGGTGAGCGTGTGCCCTCATCTGGGCACCCTAGTAGCTACCTCACTTTTGAAAAAAGTAAATTACGTGTATGTGTTTGTTTATTTACAAGGTGTATGCATGCGTGTGGCTGTGCCTGAGGTCAGAGGACAGCTGGCCGAGTCAGTGTTCTCTTTCACCACAGGCTCAGTAGGGTGGATGCAGACGCCCTACCCTGTTGGGCCACCTCACTGGGCCCTCTGTCCTTTTTGCTTTTTTAACAAAGCAAGCGAGCAAGCAAGCAAGCAAGCAAACCCTCCTCCCAGACTACCTAAACCATCCTCCCTAAAGCTACCCCCAGATTTCATGTGAAGAAGAGCTTGCGGCTGCAGAAGGCACACAGTGGGGGTGGGGGGCTAGGATTCATGCCAAGGATCCAGCGGCCTAGTGGGAACAGTTTAGGGGGCAGAACTTGACACATGCAGCTGGGCACAATAGCTTGTGCCTGCAGTCTAAGGCAGGAGGATTGGAAAGTTCAAGCCCAAGATCAAGATACTGTCTCAAGATGAGGGGGCAGGGGTCACTTAGGTATAGCTCCTGGCCATCACTCAGTCTCGGGGAAAGGACACTGAGGGGACACTGAAAGACTGAGGAAGCAGGATTACAGAAGGGAGCATTGGAAGCTCCTGCCAGGGACACGCTTAGAATAGAGGATTTCCTGGGCTGAGTGGCTGGCTGGGTAAGAGCTAGAGGACAGTGTGACATGTAGGGACAGGTGTGTGTGTGTGTGTGTGTGTGTGTGTGTGTGTGTCCATCTGGCAGCTCTCCTGGAGGAAGTGGGGCAGAGAAGGGCTGGATGTAGCCAATCCTGCTGCCTGCTGCCTATAGCTGCCAAGGATCGGGAGGCCCTGAATTTCCTTGTATGGTCTTGTAGCACTGCATCCTGAGTAGACATCGCAGCTGGGCTCTGGCTGTGTCTGCTGAATCAGCAAATGGTATGCCCTTCAGTAGAGGATGAACTGGAGACACAGGGGTTTCTGATCTGTCCCTCAGCTCTGTGCTCTGGGAGCAGTTTCTTAAAGGAAGCCACTGGGTGTCTGTGAGTGTGTGTGCGGGGTCTTGGTGGTGCTTCTAGGATGCACAGCCTTGGAAACAAAGAACAACTTTAAGTTTTGGAAATAGTTTTAGTATGTTTTTCATTGCAAAAAGCAGGGCCAGCAAGAAGGCTCAGTGGATGCTTGCTGCCAAGCTTGGTGATCTAAGTTTTATCCCTAGAACTCACAGGGTGGAAGGAGAGAGCTGCATCCAGAAAGTTATCCTCTGATGTCCATGCCTGTGCCTACCCAATAAATAAATGAATAAGGAGCCGGAGAGATGGCGCGGTGGTTCAGAGCCCTGGCTGCTCTTCCAGAGGGCCTGGGTTCAGTTCTCCGGACTCACCTGGGGGATGGGGGGGGATCATGACTAGAATCCATAACTGTAGTTTCAGAGGATCTGACAGTTTCTTCTGGCCTCCTCCAGTGTCAGGCACACATGAGGGGGGCACAAACATGCATGTAGTCAAAACAGCTATACACACAGACTAAAATAACTAAAAAATTCACAAAGGTAAGCAAGAAGTTTTAAGAAATCATAACTGGGTGTGGTTTCAAATGCCTGTAGTCCCTAGGAGCCAGGAGGCAGAGGCAGAGGCAGAGGCAGGAGGATTGCATTAGAGAGCAGCCAAACTACATAGTGAGCAAACAAACTGATGAGCCAGATGAGATTTCCAGAGAATAGTGACGGATTTTCTGTCCCTCCGGACTGGAAGTGTAGATAGCTTTGCACTTCCTGCCAGTAACTGCTACAAAAGCCCCCCTTCTCGGGGACATTGCCTGTGACTTCCACTGGCTGCGCTGCAGTGGAGTACAGTTTTTACATTTCCGGTAGGTGGTGGCTCTTTGAGTCTTTGGAATGGTCTAGGCACTTAAAGGGCCACAGCACAGCTGCCCCAACCCTGGGAGTCAGGGAAGAGCCACTTCCTTGTCTGTAAAGCTTGTGAGACTCAGTACAGTTTAGAGTGTCCTTAGAATGTCCTACTTCCCTCCCTCCCTCTCTCCCCTTCTGTTCCTCCCTCTCTCCCTTCCTCCCTCCTTCCCTCCTCCTTCTGTCCCTCCTTCCCACCATTCCTCTCTCCCTCCCCCTCCCTCCTTCCCTCCCTCCTTCCTCCCCCTCTCTCTCATTCCATACCTCCCCCTTCTGTCCCTCTCTCCCTCCCTCCCCCTGTGATTTTCTCCTAGGCATTATCAGTTTTACTGTTGGGTTTTGGGAGGCGGGCATGCCAATGGTTTTCCTCCTAATTCTCTTGATAATTCACATTATGTTGGTGGTACCACCGTTTAGTGCCCACCCCCTGTGGGGGGATAGATGGGACCCATGCCAGGCAAGTGCCAGGCCACTGATCTGTGTCCCCTAGGCAGTGTTTAGTATTTTTCTTGGTCAGTTACCTTTCCATATTGTTCGTGGCTCCTGGGGTTTGAAGGTCTTCAATATTCATACAGAGAATCTATTGACTTTTGTCCTTTTTGCATTTCTTCCCATGTGCGTACTTGGAATGGTGTGTTTTGCTTTTATCATCATATAATTAGTTATATGTAAATGTATTTGCTTTGTTTTTATTTTCTTGGCATTAAATCCTTTTACCTGAAATTAAAAATAAATTGGCCTACAGAGTAAAACAAAATCTAATATATAGCCAGGGCGGTTGTTGTTGTTGTTGTTGGTGGTGGTGGTGGTGGTGGTGCACACCTTTATTCCCAGCACTCAGGAGGGTGAGGTAGGTGGTCTCTGTGTGTTTGAAGCCAGCTTGGTGTACAGAGTGAGTTCATGGAGAGCCAGGGCCACACAGAAGAACCCTGTCTTGAAAAAAAAAAAAGAGAAAACTAATACAATTTTATATGATAATTAAATATAATTATAAATAATTACTTATTTAGGTTCATCTTATAAAATTATCCTTGCTCTGTGCATATGTGTGTATGAGCATATGTGTGCACATGTGTGCTTGTGTGCACGTGTGTGTGTGTTGTATATGTAAATTAGCTCATGAGTACATGTTCATGTATGCATGTGCATGCGTATACGTAAGAGGGCAGAGGTCAATGTCACCTTATTTTTTGGGACAGTGTGGTGTACATGTGTGGTGTACATGCAGAGGCTCAAGGTCGACTTCGCGGCTCTTCCGTTGCCCCCCCCCACCTTACCTTTTTTTTTGAGTAAGTACTTCTTACTTCTCCCTGACCATGGACTGTTTTAGCCAGACTGGCTGGGCAGTGAGACCCCAGGATCCACCAGTCTCCATCCCTTGCCTCAGGGCTCCTGTAACAGGTGCACACTGCCATGCCTGTTTTTTCTCCTATGGGTACCAGAAATATGAACTCGTGCCCTCACACCATGCAACAACTGCTTTACCCACTGAGCCATCTCTCCATGCTTTGCTAGTTAGGTGGTTTGTGGTGGAGAAGGACACAGAGATCTAATGCCAGAGGAACCATATCTAGGAAAGATGTGCACTTCCAACAGGGTGGCCTGCAAGCCCTCCCTGTGCCTGGTCAGATGCTGGCCAGGGCCCTCCAGTGTGAAGAGGGGGGGTCCTTGCTCTTTTTTCCTGCTGTCTCTTTGGAAGGTGCAGCCCATCCTTGCAAAGGGAGATGTCCCACTGCCTTTTCTGGAACAGTGTCAGAAGCGACAGAATTTTCCTGAGTAGAGGATTGGCCTCGTTTTTCTCATTTGTTTACTTATTTATCATGTAGTCATGTATCTTGTTTGGCATGGAAGCGCATCATTTTTTTTCTTGGTTCTAATCCAAGACTACTTTGTTTATTTCCTGGCTCAGACTCTTCAGGCTTTGGTCCTTGGAAACTAATTTGCTTGGCTTCTGTGTTCCTATGCAAATTCCCAGGGCAGCACAGGGAAAGGTTTTTTAAAACAATGTTCTTATTTACTGATACATTTATAACGTCTATACAAAGTTTCATGTAGTCCAGGCTGGCCTCAAACTTAATGTGTAGCTGAGAGTGGCTTTGAACATCTGATCCTCCGGCCTTCCTCCCTGATTGCTAGGATCACAAGTATGCACCCCATCCCCTTATGCCACTCTGGATGGAACCCTGGGGCCCAGTGCATGCTGGGAAGGTGCTCTGCTAATGCAGCTGCAGGCCCCAGGCTCTACAGTGTTAAGCCCCATGCATGCCTTGGCACTGAGAGATGCTGCAGGCACACACTGTGTAGAACTAGCTGTTTTCCCAGGGAGTCCTGGTTGTTTTTGTTGGGGAATGGCGTCAGCAGCCAGGCTCTGGTGCTAAATGTGTTTGTGGTTGCTTAAGGGTCTCTATTGACCCCTTTCACGACAGAGCAGGGAGACTTGAGTATAAATAGAACTTGCGTGTGCTTCTATCAGCATTTCTGGTTTTAAAAAAAAACTTTATTTATTTATTTATTTATTTTTGAGATAGGGTTTCTCTGTGTTGCCCTGGTTGTCCTGGAACTCACTGTGTAGGCCAGGCTGGCCTCGAACTCAGAAATCCGCCTGCCTCTGCCTCCCAGATGCTGGGATAACAGGCATGAGCCTTCACTGCCCCGCTCCATTTTTATACATTAAGTAATTATTGGGGAGACGCTGAGCAGACCTGTGTCATGTCACGCACAAGAAGGTCAGAGGACAACTTGTAGAAGTCAGTTCTCTCCTACCATGTGGATTCCATCCATCCAACTTAGGTTCTAAGGCTTAGCAGAAAGCACCTCTACCCAATAAGCCATCCTGCTGGCCACAGCGTTTCTGGATATAACCGCCTTGTGATAGCTGATTTAAACTGTCAGCTTGACAGGATGAAGGAACACCTCGGGCGTTAATGAGGCACACTCCTGGTTATACTTGTGAGGGGATTTCTAGAGAGGATGGACTGAGGCAGGAACGCCCACCCCCAAAAACAGGCAGCAGACCCTTTCAGCTGAGGAAAGAGTAGGAAGCCAATGGAAGCTGGTGGAACACAGTTACTCCTGACCTGTAGATGCACGAGGCATCCTAATACATGGTCGCCTCACTATGAACTTCACCGTTTCTTCTGATGTGCTAGGCCATAGTCTCCATCCACCCCCCCACCCACACCCACACACACACACATACACTTTGACACAGGGCTTCTCTGTATAGCCCTGGATGTCCTGGAACTCGGAGAAGGCTGGCCACTCTGAACTCAGAGATCCACCTGCCTCTGTCTCCTCAGTGCTGGAATTAAAGGTGTGTGCCATCACCACCCAGTGGCCCATAACCTTGGGGCCAAACACATCCTTCTCCCCCAACTTTGATTCTGCTGCATTCTTATCAAAGTAGCAGGAAGGATGCCTAACACACAGCAGTGTCCTCCAAGGAGAACATGCCTTCGTACTGATGTCTCCAGGACTAAATCACTACCACATGCACTGTTCTAACCTCTGTCCACGTAGAGCCAGGCCGAACACATGTGGCTTATCTCTAGCCTCCCATTCCAACGCTGACAAACCTGGCTTCCTGCATCTGTCCGCCAACCATTTATTTCATTGTTCCACTCCAGCGTGGACAGGCATGGGTTCAGAATCGTTAACTCCTAACCTCGTGGGAAACGGCCTTATTAACTCAGGTCCAGCTTCTCCTTTGTCCTCTAGACCCCATTTCTACAGCGACTTACATCAGTTTCTTCTTCTATTTATAAACCTCATTTCACCTCTGTGTTTTTATGCTGCTAGAGACAGAAGCCAGAGGCCGGTTCATGCTTCTTATTGTTTTGAGACAGTGTCATGTAGCCTGGCTCCCTGTGTACCCAAGGATGATCTTGAACTCCTGACTCCCCGCCTCTACCTTCCAAGTACTTTCTAAGCACAAATTCTGTTGCTTAGCAACATCCCCTCCCCTCGTATTCTTTGTTTTAAAACTATTCTGAAGTATTTATTCTTCCAGATGAAATATTAGGTAACAGAAAACCACTGTTAACTTCTTTTAAAAAATCAGCTGTGGCTGGAGGGACGGCTCAGCAGCTCAGCTCTCTTACCGACAGTTCTTACCGACAACCCAAGCTTGGTTTCCAGCATCTACTCTGGGTAGCTGGCAACTGCCTGTAAATCTAGCTCTAGGGGACCTGACTCCTTTTTCTGGACTCTGGGACACCTACACTCACATGCACATGCATGCTGCATACATGTGCACACACACACACAAATAAAAATAAAAGTCACATGATCCACACTAGTGGTTAGGAGGTGGAGGCAAGTAGATCTCTGTGAGTTCGAGGCCAACCTGGTCTACATGGCAAATTCCATGGCAGTCATTTCTACATAGTAAGATTCTGCCACAAAAATTAATGAATTAATTAAAATAATAAATAATAAAGACATGAATAACATAATAAAAATTAAAATCTTCTAAAAATTGACTGTGATTTTGCTCAGAATTTTGTTTTATCTCAAGTTCATTTGTAATTACCATTTGCAGGAATCTGCTGCTCCCCAGACCTTTTGCTTCTGCCGACACACTTCCGACACCAGGCTCTAGATTTTCCCCCAAGTTCCTCCAGCTCTGTTAAGAGCTGTTCTAACTGTGCTCATTCTCACGTGGTACCATTTTGATCAGGATTTCATTTTGAAAATCTATGTTTCTAGAATGTTGGGCAACAATTTGTTTTCACACATTTATTACCTTCCAGACTTTTACTGAAGGCATGTGTGTGTGTGTGTGTGTGTGTGGGTATGTGTGTGTATGCACATGTGCTCATGTGTTTGCAGGTGAGTGTACATGTGTGTGTGCAGGTGCATGTGCATGCATGTGTGCAGATGTGTGTGTGTGTGTGTGTGTGTGTGTGTGTGTGTGTATGTAGGCCAGAGGCTGATGTTGGATATCTTCCTTGGTCTCTATCTACCTTATTTTGGGGGACAGAATCCCTCCTTGAATCTGGAGCTCCTGATTGGGGCTAGATTGACTGGCCTGAGAGCCCTAGCAATCCTCCTGTCTTCGCCTCTCCCGTGCTGGGGTTCTGGGATACTACTGAGTCTGCTCCCTAGGCTGTAGAATTTTGTCTTAACGCCCAGTGTGTGCAGGCGCTGGCCCTGCTCCCCCTCCAGCTCACTCCTCTGCCGGGTGTGAAGAGTCATGTAAAGAAAGGTGGTGGCCACGGGCATCTCGTCTCGTTTCTAGTTCTATGTCACTTACAGGTTGATTCTTTTGGTGTCTACTGATTGTCTCTAGGTCAATTGTCTCAATTGTCATTTGATCCTGGGGAATCAAACCCAGAGCTGCATGTGTGGTAAACATACACTCAAACATGGAGTTTCAATGTGAGCCCTAGGATCCTGGCTCTTGACTCATAGTGTGTTTGGGGGTTTCTTTTATTTTGGTTTGAAATCATTGTGCAAAGGATGATATTTTTATTTCTAATACCTCAAACCAAAAGGCACGACAACCTGAACCAGAAGGAAAACCCAAATGAGAAGCAAAACCAAAAACAAGCAGACAGACAAAGACATTCCCATGATAGGGCTGAGGGTGTCACCCAGCGGCTAGAGCCCTTGCTTAACCTGTGCTAAGGAGTTCGGTTCTTAGAACCACGTAAAACTGGGCGTGGTGACCTGGCTCTGTATTCTCAGTGCTGGGAGCTAGAGGAGGCAGGGAATCAGAGATCCAAGGTCATCCTCCACTATAGAGGGAGTTTGAGGCCAGCCTGAGCTCCGTGAGACCCTGTCTTAAAACAAAATAACACACACATAGACACACACACACACACACAGACACACACACAGACGCATACACACACAGACACACACACACACAGACACATACACACACAGACACACAGACACACACACAGACACATACACACAGACACAGACACACACAGACACAGACATAGACACACACAGACACACACACAGACACACACAGACACACACGCACAGGGTTTGGAATGGACATTGATTTCAGCAGGTAAATGTCCAGCTTTTGTTGTGACGTTGCTAGGCTCTGTTTCCTGTTGACCTACATAGGCAATCCCTTCGATGTGACTGGTTCCCACATTCCTTGCTTTAGTCCCGCGGTCATGGTGGCTTTTCTCTTTAATACTAAGCTGGCTTCTGGCTCAAATACACGAGCAGGAGGCTTGCATTTGGGTAAGTCTGTTCAAACCTTAGGAAGCTCTTCCTTTCTGTTCTTTGTCAGGCTTTGGCTCAGGGTTCAACTCTTCCAGTTAATAATCTGTTTCCTTCAAATATTGCCAGACTGGGGCTGGGGGAGGAGCCCAGTGGTAGAACACATGCTTTGCCTGCACAAGACCCTGGGTTCCATCACGAGACCAAACCCCAAACCCAAAGAATCAAAATGAATATATATTTATAACATTCTAAGAATACAGTGTTCAAGAAATGCAAACTTTGGGGGCTGGAGAGATGCTCAGCGGTTAAGAGCACTGACTGCTTTTCCAGAGGTCCTGAGTTCAATTCCCAGCAACTTCATGGTGGCTCACAACCATCTGTAATGGGATCTGATGCCCTCTTCTGGTGTGTCTGAAGATAGCTACAGTGCACTCAAATAAATAAAATAAAAGAAAAGAAAAAGAAAAGAAATGCAAACTTTTTAATATTATTATGTCCTTCCAGGCCATGTATGTGGTGTGTGTATGTGTGTGTGTGTGTATGTGTGTGTGTGTTTGTGTGAGTGCATGCATACGTATGTGTGTGCATGTGTTATATGTGTGTGCATGTGTGTATGTGCATGTATGTGTGCATGTATGTAACAATATATAGCCAGCTTATCTGACTTACATACATATATCCTCCTTTGTAAAAGAAACATTTATTTGTATATGATTGCATGAATGTGGAGGTAAGAGGACAACTTCTGGGAGTTTATCTCTCCCCTCACCATGTGGCTTTTGGGAATTAAACTGAGGTCCTCAGGCTTGGTAATGAGCCCACGTACCCACTGAGCCATCTCAGCTGCTTTCACACATACACATACAATCTTAATTTTTTCCAAAGTGATCATTCTAAAAAATAGATATATTTATTTTTATTTTATGTGTGTGTTCCTAGAAATGAAACTGCTCTGTGGAAGTGGACCCTACCTTTTGCATTTTGCAGTATGAAAAACCTCCCTGTATTTTGCCATGCCCAGGACACCTTGAGATACTGTGTTTATCACATCCTGGCCTGTGTCTCTGTCTGCTTAGTGTGATATAAGAACTTTAGGCTAAACTGATAGAGGACAGATGATGCCATGTTTAAATTTGCACATATATCTGACTCTTGGCCAACTTAGAACCTTCCAGAGTTCCCCCTGCCTTTGGGTCTCCAGTGAGCCTCCATCCTGAGGGGAGAGTTTGGACCAACTGGTCTGGACTCATGGTACAGTCCTCAGAACTTCCCATGGCCAGGGCAGCTTTTTGGCATGTGTGGGAGCATGTGTGTGTGTGTGTGTGTGTGTGTGTGTGTGTGTGTGTGTGTGTGTGTAAATCTTCATTGTCTCCCTCCACCCTGATTTTGCTATTATGCCCAAGCCAAAGGAGTATCACTCTCTCAGCCCGACAGCCCTCTCTCCTTTAACCTAAAGTCTTTTACCCCCTTGGCCAAGAATTCACCCTCCCTCAGCCTTGGGTTTTCCTTCCCTTGGACTAAAGGTCTTCACCCACTTTCCCCTGATTATCAAGGGGCCCCTATTACTTTAGCTTTGGGTTCTCATTCCTATGCTAGCAGGTCCTTTAGCCAAGGGTTTCCCCCTCAGCCAGAGGGTCCTTACTGCTTGGTCTAGCTCCAGGCACCTCTCCCAGGAGGCTGAAGATCCAAGCACCCGCAAGGTGTCAGCTACATCCAGCTGGTTCTCGTCACCCTGAGGCAGAGTCATCTACTGCGGAAATGAAACCTGAATGTGTTCCTGGACACCAGCCTGGCTCGTGTCATGGCCTGACACTTCCTTGTCAAGGGTTTTCTAGGCCTGAGTCTTTGCAGGGGAGGGATGTTGGGAGGGGATGGAGGGGAAAGGAAAGGTGGGTGCTGGGTGCTGGGTGCTGAGTGCTGGGGAGGTTTTTGCCTGTGGATAATAGGTGATGGATCTGAGAAAGGAGACCCCCAGAGGGCTGGGGTGTGGGATTAGGGCCAGCCTCTTAGTGTCAACTTTACCCAATAGGTAAGGGCAGAGGGAGTTCCTTAGGCTAGACCGGTGCCAGCTTGCCATGGTGCCTCATTGCAGCCAGAAAGACTCAGAGTATCTCGCTTCTAGGTGTCTGGTCATGATGCCTGACACTCTCACAATGAGTTGGGGTACCAGTTGGGTGGAGAAGGATCAGACAGGACTGGAAACAGCAAGCTGAGTATAGGGAATGGCAGACACAGAAGCTCTGAGGCCAGCAGGACTACGGCCCAGTACATCCTGAAGGGGCAGCAACAGACTGAGCCTAGACCCGCAGAGCATTCTACCTGGCAGGGATTTCCAGGGGCTTCTGGACTCCTGGAGGGGAGATCAGAGGCTCTGGGACAATCTTTGTTCTTTAGATAGAGCCACCAGCCCAGTGTTTCTTGTCTCGTGATGTCTGTCATCATGCCTGTCATTTGGGGATATCCTTAAAGATATCCCCACACGTTGGCTCAGGCTCAGGAACTGTCAGGATCCCAGCAGCCTGCATTGCCACTTCTCTAGCCTCTGCCTCTAGAGATGGGACAGCTGAGTCCTGGGGAAGCAGGGCAAGGTGGTAGCAGGGTAGGGACTCTGCTGAGGTTACTGTCGGGGGTAGGGATTGTGCGTGTACATGTGTGTGTGCATGCGCGCGTGCGTGCGTGCGTGCGAGTTTGTGTGTGCGTGTGTGTGCGCGCGCGTGCATGTGTGTGAATGTGTGTGCGTGTGCATGCGCGCGTGCATGCGTGCGAGTGTGTGTGTGCGTGTGCGTGTACATGTGTGTGTGTATGCGTGCGTGTGTGCGAGAGTGTGTGTGTGCATGTGTGTGCGCGTACATGTGTGTGTGCATGCCCGCGTTCATGCGTGCGAGTGTGTGTGTGTGTGCGCGTGTGCTTGTGCGTGTGTGTGTGTGTGTGTGTGTGCATGCGCGCGTGCATGCGAGTGTGTGTGTGTGTGTGTGTGTGTGTGTGTGTGTGTGTGTGTGTGTAGGGGGGGCCTCTGGGACTCAAGTGCTATTTGATCATGGGGAAGAGTCCTTACCCAGAGGATGAGAGATTGTTATAGATAAGTCTGAAGCCCAGCTACAACCCTGACTGTTCCCACTGGGACCAACAGGACCAGACAAGGGGCCAGCAAAGCACCTGGACTGTTCCAACATTGCATGTCCTACACATACCGCAGAGACTTCATTTCCATGCAGAGAAGAAGCTCCCCTGTAGAGGGATGAGCCTGGGCCAGGCTTCTGGGACTCATATGCAGGAGGGTGGTTGAGGGGAGTCAAAGTCACAGGCTTAATCATTCCCACGGCCAGCATGCCCAGCTTTTAGGGGCTGCACGCTACATCTGCCCAGCTGTTTGGCAAATGTCCTTCTTCAGTCACGAACCTCCCTCCCCTCCAGGAGCAATGAGGCCCAGGGAATGAGCACAGAGCATCTGCAGCCTCTAGCTTGGTTGACAGCTTGGAGCTGGGGTCAGAATGACCCAGATTCCAGCCCCATCTCTCCCGATCCCTACTCGTAATTCTTTGGTCAGGCCGCTTTGTCTCCCTGGATTTGGTAGTAGACTTTATTGTGCTGGGGGCATGGCTCAGCGGCTTACCCAGCATGCACAAAGCCTGGGGTTCCACCCAGCATGGCAAAGACTGAGTGAGATGGTGCTCACCTGTACCCCAGCAACTCAGGAGGTGGAAATTGCAGGATCAAGGGTTCAAGGTCACCCTTAGCTATATAAAGAGTTCTAGGGTAGCTTGGGCTACATGAGACATTTTCCAAAATAAATAAATAAATAAATAAATAAATAAATAAATAAAATAAAAAAATTCCAATCTCTAATAGCAACAGTCCCATGCCTGTCAACACCATTGCTGTGGTGTGTATCCCACCCCAAAACTAAGTTATGGAAACTTTAGTTCTCCCACGTGGTAATTCGGAACCCAGGGGAGGGATTTAGGTCATTAGACGGCACCCTCAGGAACCAGTTGATGGTGTTCATTTATCCCCGGCACCTCTGACTGAGTTAGTTCTCCTGAGATGAGCCCCCTCCCCCCACCCCCGGTCATCTCTCCAGTGTGCTCAGTTCCCTTCTGCCATATGATGCTCCTAGAATCCCCAGTAGATGCTGTTGTCTGGGCCCATTAGCCTCCAGGACTGTGCGTGGGGTGGGGGTGTGAACAAAAAACCTTTCTTCTTGATAAATCAGCTAGTGTCAGGTGTTCTATGACAGCAGCAGAAAAGACAAACTAACACAAACCAGCACTGGCAGCCACAGCTGGAGGCGCACAGTGTCAGGAAGGGCTCACGATGACACACAAGCAAAGCCACTGGGATTTTTGTTGTTGTTCAGAGCCAGTTGTCCAGACAAGAATAACTAGGGAGAAGAAGGGACCCAGTAATCTCTCCTACAGGTAAACTCTCATAGGGACAAGCCTACTGTCCTGCTCTGTCTGGCTCTTGACTCAGTGCTCTGCTGGAAGCTGGGTGTAAGAGGGGCCAGCCTACCAGTGAGGGCACATGGGCAGCCCTCACTGAAGACAACATGCATCTCTGACTCCCCAAACAGCTGGTGGGTGATCCCTGAGTACTCAGACCCTTTCTAGTGTCATAGGAACTGATCTTGCTCTGGGACTGAGGACTAGGGAAGGCAGTGTCATGTCTACCAAGATGTATGTGTATGTACGGGGCCGGAGGTCAGACAAGTAGGCAGCTGCTTTGGGGTGACACAGTCTCCCAGAGGCACCTCCCTCTCACAGGATGGGCTTTCCCAGGATCTGGGTAGGGGAGGCTGAGCCTTAAACTTTGGGTTCAGGAAGCTCACCCTCCAACCCAGGGCTGCCAAGATTATCACAGCCTTGTTAGAATAAACCACGTGGTGGTTCATAACTGTGAGTCCAGCTCTAGGAGATCTGACGCCCTGCTAGGCTTCTGCAGGCACTTGAAAATGTGCATACATCCGTATACACACACACACACGGGCATACATACACACATATAAAAATAAGTCTTTAAATGAACTGAGAAGACGGCTCAGTAAGTAAAAGCGCTTGTTATGGAAGTAGGGGTGTTGGGGTTCAGATCCGCAGCACCCAGGTAAATGTCAGGGGACAGCATGGCGGTCCACCTGCAATTCCAGTGCATGGGAGACAGAGATGGGATCCCCGAGCTAGCTGGCTGGATTAACTGAGTAGAAGAGCTCTGAGATCAATGGGGAAATACTATCTCCATGGAGACGGTAGAGAGCGATTGAGGAAGCCACCTGATGTCAACTTCTGGCCCGGATACATGTTTACATGTGAATACATACACACGTGAACATGCTTATACATGCATGCACCTCATAATACATATATGCATAGGCCAAAAGAAAATATGATTTTTAAAAGCCAGTGATCTAAAACAGTCAAAGAAAAAGAAAAACAAGAGAGGAAGCCTGAGCAGTGATTAACCTTTCATCTTGCCGTGTAGGACAATGGAAAGGACAAACCCAAGGTAGAGCGGTCATCCATCACTTATTCACCCAACCAGCACCATCTCTCCATCCATCCATTCTATCTGTCTATCCATCCATGCATCCGTGCATCCACCCATCCATCCATCCACTCATAGCTACCATATCTACCCTATCTACCCTATCTATCTATCTATCTATCTATCTATCTATCTATCTATCTATCTATCTATCTATCTATCTTCCGTCTGTCTGTCTGTCTGTATTTTAAATAGCCTGAGCTACTATTGGCCCAGAAATGACCGTGGGCTGGGCAATGGCTTAAGGGACTAAATGTCACTGCCCAGGTGTGAGCACCGAGCTGTTAAACCAAATCAACAGATACCAAATGTGTGAGTCTCAGCTGCGTGCTCTCAGCAGATGGCACGTTATGAAGCCACACTCCTTTCTGGATCTAGAGCACTGCTGTACCTTCAGCTGATCCTTCTGTCTTTTCAAGCTCCAGTACAGGGAAGCCCTGTACCAGCTTCTCACCAAGGGAGGCGTGCATGCACTCCCAAATCTGGATTCTTTCACAGCTTCCTTCATGTGAGCCCCATGCACACTCCTGCCTGGTGGTTTGGGAACTGATCACAGTAGCCGCCTATTATCTACAGCTTCACGTTCCACACTCCAGTTCCTGACAATCCACCAAGAGCCAAGATCCTTAAATAGAAAATTCTAGGAACCACTCCCTAGTTTTAGACATCATAGCATCCTGAGCACAAGAATGGAGCCTCATACTGTCCTACTTCATCCTTCCCATGAAGCTGGTCATCTTTTTGTGAACTAGCCACACTGTATATGCTGCCCATCTGTAAGCCACTCTTCAGCTGTTTGACCCAAGATGAAGTCTGTCTGGCAGTTACTAGGGTTCAAGAACTTTGACATGATTTTTGTTATAAACACCTGAGCAGAAGGCTCTGTGGGAGCCAGGATTTTTATTTCACTCGCTTCAATAACTCTGAGCAGAGTGACCAGTTCTACAGACTGTTAACTCTTGATCTTTCAGAAACGTGTGTTCTCTTCTGAGGCAGTGGAGTGACTTCAAGTTTCACCAGCATTGGAGGGATGTCCCTTGCCTCACATGCCCTCCATATCCAGTGTGTGACTCTCAGCCTTTCCTTGCTGACTCTTTGATAGCTGGACTTTCTGGGAAACTTCCTGCTTGCTGCTTGTCTTGGTGTTGGCTGCTTGCTGTTGTTCCAGAGTAGAACAACTGTTTCCTGTTCCATCTGTTTTCCCAGCATCCCTTTCCCTTCAAAAGTAGGAATGGGTGGGGTGGTAGAAAGGGCTTGGGACCACTGATGGAATGGCAAATGGGTTTGCCCTTGACTCTTCTGTGCTCAAGGAAACCCACTTGCATCTCTCTCTTCCCACAGATATTGGCCCGGTGACCCTCACAGCGGACCCAGTGGTGTTTCAGAGAGCGCTGAGAGAACTCTATGTTCAGGTGGGCTGCCCACCATCTTTATTGTTCTTCCTTTTCCATGACAGAGCCCAAGGTCTTGCCAAGATGGCGCCCTCCTCCCTCCCGGACCTGTCTTCCTCAGCCCATACCTTAGCTTGGGTCCTGGAAGCCAGTACTTCCTGGCTCCTTTCCTCAGTCCATGAAACAAATACTCCACAGAGACCTGGTGCATTCTGGGTGAGATTTTAATAAATGGGTGAGGGTAGATGCTGTTCCACTCAAGGCATATGTGAAGGCTTGAGGGACAATTTAGTTCAGACCCCTAAGCCAGATCTGAGCCTGGGTTACATGGCCTTGGCTACTAGAGTGTCCATGTCTCACAAAACATCTGGCTCCAGCGTCTGTCCTTCTGACAGTTGAGGCCTCTAGCCTTCTGAGAGCAGGGACTCCATAGGCAAGGCTTGCTTCTTGGCTGGATCTCCCAGGGCCTGGAGCAGGGTCTAGAACACCTGGGCTCAGGAAGTCCTTCTGACTTCCTGAATTAAGAAGGAACATTGTAGGGGGATGCTACAGGGGTGAGGAAGGAGTGGGTGGGTGGCTGGGGAGCACCCTCTTAGGGGCAAAGGGGAGGGTGGATGGGATGGGAGATTGCGAAGGGGATATCGAGAAGGGGGACATTTGAAATGTAAATAAATAAAATAATCAATTACTTCAAAAAAGGAAAAGTGTATTGTGGGGTCAGCTGCTCTAGCAGGCACGTGCTCTCACCTCATAAAAGCTCTAGGTGCTGCCATGCAGGGAGGGTGTGAGTGTGTCTCCTTTAGGGCCTGATGTCAGGGAAAGTGACAGAAAGAGCTTTTCTTCTTGCCTTGACTGGCTTAATCCCTAAGCCTTGGCTGTCACAGAACTTCTCCAGAGGCTGTCCCCATCAGCTTCTGTTCAGCCATCCCTTGTCACATGGTAATGAGCTGGGGGACAGCTCATTTGGTAAAGTACACCTGCCACACAAATATGTAAAAAGCTGGGTGTGGTTGCCCATGCCTGTCATCCCAGCGCTGAGGAGGCAGAGGCAGGAGGATCGAAGAGCCCCGTTGGCTGGTATGCTGAACAGTTAATGAGCTCATATTCAGTGAGAGATATATCTGAAAAGGTAAGGGGGAAGATAGAGGACTCGTTCAATTGGCCTCTGACCTCCACACACTCTAACACACGTGTGTGTGATCATTTCCATTTATGTGCACACACACATGAGTACTTACGCAAACACCATACCTTTTCACACGTGAGGCTGGCTCATGTCTCAGCAGCTACACCCTCCACCCCCCTATTCCATACCTTCTGTAAGATGGGACTGTCACTTATGCAAGAGAGGGAGAGTGAGTAACGCCTGCCTAAAGTCACTGCAGGGCAGATGCTGGGAGGGACTAACAGCCTGACCCAGTGAAGCCACCCTGAGGTGGTTTGAGGTGACTCCCAATTCCCACTGGTTTTGGAGGGTTGTCCAGGCTGCCCCCTTGTAGATGAGGTGGGTGGCAGTCACTGACACACTTCAACCTTCCAGGGAGGTGGTGACTGCCCAGAGATGAGTGTGGGGGCCATCAAGGCCGCCGTGGAGGTTGCCAACCCTGGCTCCTTCATCTATGTCTTCTCGGATGCCCGTGCCAAGGACTACCACAAGAAGAACGAGCTCCTGCAGCTCCTGCAGCTGAAGCAGTCGCAGGTGAGAGGTTTTAGGGATGGGGTGGGCAGCTGTGCAGGAGGCCGGGCCAGGGAGCATGAAGCCCCACTGGAGAGTGGGGCCAGGCGTCTCTCCTGGACCCCTGGAGCCTAGCCATCCCTCAGGAAAGGGACCATGGTTGCCAGCTCTGGGCCCAGGAGCCCTCACTTTCTGGTGAGGTTTGCCCTGGTGCAGCCCTGCCCCCATCTTACCTTCATGCAATGCTTCTCCACCCTCGTCGTCAGCCCTTGGTCCTTGCTTGCAGCTCAGGAACCCCTGTGCTTGTGTGCTCAGAAGATGGGTCAGGACTTCTCCCTCTTGCTTTTGCACTGATGGCTGCAGAGGGGAGAAGGGTGGGTCTACTCTTGGGGAAACCCTCTCAAGGTTTGGGACGACAGAGCAGTTTCCACGTCTAGAATCTTCTAGGGTTCTTCAGGGTTCTTCTCACAGTAGCCTCCAGGGGCCATGTCAAACGGCTTCAGTGCCGTTCTCTGTTGTAGATTTTACGCTGCTCAAGAAGTACCTGCTGTGTTTCTGGCCGTGCATCCTGCCCTGCCCCTGCCCTACCCCTGCCCTGCCCCTGCCCTGCCCCTGCCCTGCCCCTGCCCTGCCCCTGCCCTGCCCCTGCCCCTGCCCTGCCCCTGCCCTGCCCCTGCCCTGCCCCTGCCCTGCCCCTGCCCTGCCCCTGCCCTGCCCCTGCCCTGCCCCTGCCCTGCATCGCTCCCGATCCCTCCTCCCGCCCCCTGCTGCACGGGACACTCTCATTATTCCCGTGTCTCCCATGGTTGGGGTCCTGCCTCTCCTGGTTACAGTAGAAAGCATGGGCCTATTTGCCTATTTTCTAGGTGGTCTTTGTGCTGACTGGGGACTGTGGTGACCGCACCCACCCTGGCTACCTGGCCTTCGAGGAGATTGCTTCCACCAGCTCTGGCCAGGTGTTCCAGCTGGACAAGCAGCAGGTGTCGGAGGTAAGCCACCACAGAGCCACCACCTAAGCCTGCTGCCCCTGTGGGTGAGGGCATTGGGTCTTGCATGACAATGGACGTGGCAGCTTTGCTTAGAGGCTGTCACCGAGTGGTGCTGAGTTCCTATCTCCAGTCTCTGTATCATCTCCTCAAATCTCCTGAACCCCCCCAGGCAAGTACTTGGGAAACACCCTGAAAGTAAAGAGGCTTGGAGGAGCACCTTGGGGTGCTGCCTATGTCCCGCCGCTGGAAGGTGACAGTGAGGTAGTTTCAGACGCTATCCCAGAGTCTGGGGCAAAAGGACCACAGACCAGGTCCAGGATCCTGGGAGTCAGCAGGAGAGGGACTTGCTTTGACGTCACTACCTTAGGGTCCAGCTCCCAGATCCACTAAGCCCAGAGCATACCAGGCATGTGTGCCCCGTCCTGCTCCCTGGCCAAATGACAGCTATCTCCTTCCCAAAGCCCATCTTTACTGTGTCCATCTTCCCAGTAGTACAGAGTCTAACCACCGTCTCTAGTGGAACCCAGAGGCCTAGCTCTGGGCTGTAAATCCTCCAGCACGAGCTGAGGGCAAGGCATGGTCGTGGAGCCACTGGGCAGGGCTGCAGCTGTCACACAACACTGACACCAGCTTTCTTGAGCCTATTTGGAATGACCTATGTGTGGACCCCAGCACACTACCCCTACACCCCTCCTGTTGTCCCCTCCTGCACACCCAGACTCTTATCTCCCCTGTGTTTTCTCTTGCCCACTCCTCATAGTCCAGTCAGTCCCTCTCCTGCTCTCCGGCCCCAGGGCCTTTGCTCGGGCCTTCTCCCAGCTCCTGACCCATCTGATATATGTGCCTTCCCAGGCGGCCATCTTCAACTTCCTGCCAAGGTCGGATCTTTTTCCACATCCCTCCCCAGCCCTCTGCACTGCTTTGCAGAGTTTTCGTCTTGTGGGCGTGTGAGTATCCAGACTATGAGAGCCCTCAGGGCTGGGCCATGGAGGGCACCCCTAAGCAGACACCCAAGAGGGGTAACTAGTGCCAGGAAGTGCCTGGGGGACAGAGTACTTTGGGTTCCCATGCCTGCTGCTCTGGAAGAGATGGTGTCTCCAGGGCGGGCAGTGGCCTCAAGGACGGATTTGGTGAGCTGTGTATTTATGAGCTGAGAGGACTGGTCTCTGGGGCCGTGTTTAGATTAGCGTGCCTCGGCTCCCTGTTGACAGATGGCGTTTATACTTCTCTGTGACAAAACAGGCTTTAATTCCTGGCTTGTCAGCCTGTGCTGGCATGGAGCCCCACATAAGGGTGGGAGGCATCTCAAAGGAGAAGGACAGCTTTGTCCCCACTTTTAGGGGAGACGCTTCCTTCCAGAGTCTAATCAGACAGAGAGACAAGGCAAGTTGCTGAGGACAGCTTGCCAGGGTCCTTGTCTCCAGCCACCCCAGGTGAGCCCTTCCACATTTTGCTGTGGGAGTCTCACACGGCAGGACCGCTGACAGCCAGGTTGAGCTGCTTCAGGTGGTAGCATGGGGACTCCCATGCATGGAGAGCCTTGTGTCTTGGATCTGGCTCTTTCTAGATGTTCCCAGACCCTCCGCGAGCCTGGGAAAGTGACTGGGACAGCCAAAGCTGTGATTATCCCCCAGGAAAGCCAGGGCAGTGGGGCTCTAGCTGGGAGAAGGCTTTCAGACTTCTGAGGAAGCATGTCAAGCACGTGCCTTGACCTTCACGAAGTGCAGGATTGATATACTCTGCACACTCCACTGTGGTCATTTACTAAGCACCTGCTGCATGCGCCATCCAGGAGGAGGCAGCCTGTCTGAAAAAGGGGCCCTCGGTCTTGGGGCTCTTAGCTTTTTCGGGTTGTGAACTTGTCCTCACAAATGGAAGGAACCCCCTTTTGGAGTTTGTTGCAAAGTGTACGGGGGGGGATTGAAGAACCTCTCTCCCTGCCAGGGCAATTCTGACCATCCTGCCACAAGAGGGGACCATATTGAAAGTGGGTGATGTGACCTTGTGTTTGTCCTAGGGTGTGTGGCATATGCATTCATATGTGAGTGTATGTGGAGGCAGGAGGTCAGCACTGGGCATCCTCCCTAGGTGCTCTCCAGTCGACTTCTTGAGTCACAGTATTTCACTAAACCCAGAACTGACTGGGTGGCCTGGCCGACCCGGTGAGTGAGCCCCAGGATCGCCCGTCTGCACCTCCAACACAGCACTGGTTTTGAGGCATGTGCTCCCAGCTTCTGTGTGGTTCTGAGAATCTGAACTCAGGTTCTCATGTGTGCACACCACACACTCTTATCTACTGATCTGTGGTTCCAAGCCCAAGGTGGGCATTTTTAAAAATCAAGTTTTGACTAGGACCCATGGGCGGCACACAAGCTTGGTTCAGTCCACACTCAGCTACAAAAGCTGACGATGCAGGAGAATGCCAGGGATGGAAAGGGACAAAAGAGCTGACCACACCCCATTATCTTCCCAGGGAAGTCACCCTATGATTTCCCAGGAGAGCACTGAGCATCTCACTCCCCGCTACATGGCCCACTGCCCCCCACCCCCCCCCACCTACTTGTCTAACAGCAGCAGGTACACCCAACAAATTGCCCAGATTCTGCAAATCCCTTTGAAGAGAGGTGACTTGCTTCCTACAACAACAGGGTTGGGCAGCTCCTACCAGGAGAGTCCTAAGATGGTCTCACCCTGGACCCTTCCCAGCAGCATTCAGGGTGGTGGGAAGGTTGAAACATGGAGGCCTTCAGGGGGACCTCCCCGCTCTTGGGCACAATTGTGCTGATGGGATCCTTTGCCTTTTGACAAGGTGGTGGCTAGGGTCTAGGAAGGAGGCTGAGTATGGTTCTGGGTACCAAGGAAGACTAGGTGAGAGCTGACCACAGCTGACCTCTCCTGGTCTTCTGGGTGGTGGCAAAGGTTTCTCCCCTCCCCTCCCTCTCCTCCTCTCCCCTCCCCTCCCCCATTTCACTGAAGCCCTCTGAAGAGTAGAGGTGCACTCTCAAGAGTGTTCTCAGCAAGGCAGAGCTGGGTAGAAATCCGGGATACACATCTGGCAAGGGGCAGAGTCTTGGGACTGGGTGGGTGCCCCCTCTGTGACTCCAGGCCAATCCCTCAGTTTCCCCATCTGTAGTTGTGAACCCCTTTCCTCTTCCTAGTTCCCTCAGCCTCCGTGGCTGTCATGGCTGTCAAGCATCCTGGCAGTGCCTCTGGGGATGATTTATCAGCCATGGAGGGCCCAGCAGCAGTCATCTGGCAGAGGGTGACAAGGCCAGATTCTTTCCTTCCTTCTCCATCAGCGGTCAGAGCTCAGGCCAGCACATGGCTGGCTCCCAGGCCCCACCCCATAGACATCTGGAAGCCATCACAGTCGCCAAATAAACACTGTGCTTGCTTAATGAAGGCACTCTGCTCGGAAGGCTCCTCAGTTCCGCTCTGGAGCCCTGGAGGCACAGCCAGGTCCAGAAGGCCTTGACCCTAAGCCTGGCCCTACAAGGTGGTCTGGACTTGGTGTGAGCGAGAGAATTGCACTCCCCTCCAAATCCCAGGGCAGGCTGCCTCATGCCGGGGTCATTAGGGTGCTGTCTCTGTTCTGTCCCAGCCTTCTTTGTGGTTTGGTAGCCTGAACTGCTGGGCATCCTCTCTCCACCAGAACAATCTAGAACAGCTTGCAGTAGCTCCGTCGGTGTAGTAGCTGATGTAACTTGTCCAGGCGGTTGTTGCCTGAGCCACCGTCCTCTGTCCCCACTGTATGACCTGAGTGAGGCACAGAATTGCTCCTTCGCCATCTGGTGGGGTCTTCCTAGCTTCGCTGATCCCTCCTCACTGTCTTCCTTCCATCTGCTACCATGGAGACCAAGAACCCTGTCCTGGTCCATCAGCCATGGCAGGTGGAGCCTCTTCAAGAGACATTTCTCAGAAAACTAGCAAAGATGGGAGAATGAGGTTGAATTCTTATCCCGCATTAACTGAGGTCTCAGCACATGCCCTAACTCCATCTCAGTAAAATGTGCTCATTTTCGATATCTCAGGCACACCTTCCAATTCCCTTCCCTTCTGTGAAAAGCCACACAGTAGGCAGAGCAAAAGGACTGCCAGTTAGGGCCCGCAATGACCTGCAGGTAGCACACAAGGCCACTCTCATATCTGTGGCAGACATTACTAATCAATCACAGAATTGTCCCTTCTCAGGTAGCGTTCCAGGAAGCCATTTACAGACATTTACAGGCAAACATACATCATACCCAGGTGTCTGATAGACTCATGACATCATTATCATTTTAAAATGGCTTATAGTTTCTAAAATTACTAAGAATCAGGGTCATGGGGGCGGGGGGCGGAAATGGCTGTACACACCTTTAATCCTGGCACTCAGAGGTAGAGGCAAGCAGACCTCTGTGGGTTCAGGGCCAACCTGGTCTTGTTAGTAAGTTTCCAGACCAACCAGAGCTACATAGACACTATCTCAGAAGTCAAACAACACGCCCTAAGACTCACAGCTACCAACAATTCAGCATTTGCTTGCATCTTTCCCTTCTTTATCCCTCTGGACTTTACTGAGTCATGATACTTTGTCCATAAACAATTTAGAATGAACTATTTTTTAATTTTTGGGCTGCTGTGGATGGAACCGAGGGTCTCATGTGTGCTCCTCAGCTGAACCTTACTGGCACCCCCACCCCCACGCTCCCTCATAGTGTAGAATGATCTAATGTTAATAAACTTTCTTACTGTAGTCTAGTACAAAAATCTTTGTTTGATTTTCCCCAACTGGCCTCAAAATGCCTTGTCTGTTTTCATTTTGTTTTGTTTTGCATGTATATATATACATGTGTATATGAGGGCACGTGTGTTATGTATGTGTGGAGATATGAATTGACATCTGATGTGTTCTCTATCTTCTTGGTTGGTTGATACAGGGTCTCTTTCAGCACCTGGAATTTTTAGGTTAGGCTAGTCTAGCTGGCCAGCGTGGTCCAGGGATCCCCTGTCCCTGCCTCCCAAGCACAAGGATTGCAGGTGGGCTGCCACGCCCACCAGTTTCTTACCTGAGTGCTGGCAGTCTGAACACTGGTCCTGACTCTTGCAAGGCAAGTGCTTTAGCGGCAGAGTCATCTCCCCGGCCCTTCACAATATTTTATGAAGAAGCGTGCATGGCTCAGGTTTTAATTATTGCTCCCTGTTCCACTTGATTGTTGTGTCAATCAGGGCCTCTCAAATCTGGGGCCATCTGCTCATTGTCATGACACCAGCTGAAGATGCCCTGCTGGGTCCCATGTTCTAAATTCTAGTCTTTGCCCCACGATGTCACTGACATGTATTTGCTCTCTACTTCCTGTCTAACCTGAGTTTGTTGCAAGACCTGGGCAGGTGGTGGTCGGTGTGTGTGTGTGTGTGTGTGTGTGTGTGTGTGTGTGTGTAGCGGTGTCTCCGGGCTGGTGTTGTGGCTTCTTTCTGCTGTTTGACACGTCAACAGACAAACAGCGCCTTGCTATCTTACTGTAGCTGCTGACACATTGTGTCACTGGTTCCGGTGGTGACAGGCAGCTGTGTATGGCAAGGCCCTATCTCCCCACCCCATACTGACTTCAGTGTCTGTGGGGTAACACCCAAGCTCCGGGTGGATGTGTAGTCCCTATCAATCTTACACCCTGTGCTTTTAACATCCAAAGAGGATCCTTGTCCAAAACAATTATTTCATTAGTAGTTGCAAGATGATGGTTTCCTAATTATGTCATTCCTTCCACATTTAGCAGTGGGCATTCTTCCAAAAAGACTCTGGGTCCTTGGGAGGGATGTTCTAGCCTATGAGCACCATTGCTATTGAGTGCTGGAGTCGCATTCAATGTTTTTCCTTGAATTGCGTGGTCCAGGAAGTTTTTTTCCTGTGCTGGGGATCAAGCCCAGGGCCTCCTGCATGCAAGGTGAGCACTCCTCCCAGGGACACCGCCCCCAGCCATACACAGCAGATTTTTAACATAGCATATTTGATGGACCACAGGGTCCACACAGACCTGTGAGGATTAGCACCCCGTGAGGAGCTTGTGGCTCCATGACCACACAGAAGGGAGACTCCAGATCTCACAGGTGCCAGGGGCTTCCTCACAGGTGCCAGAGGCAGAGGGGAGGCAGGAGCCTGTGACTCTTCCTCTCTGCACTGAGTCACCGCGTGTCCCCATACAGGCATCGTTTGGAAGCCAGAATGACACAAGAGCCAGTCAGGCTCATTGTAGGACAGTAGCGAGTTGGTGGCCTTTGTGGACTGAATGGATTGTCTGCCACCCCCAAACCCATGGGGAGTGTGTGGGTTAGAGCTGCTTCAGGTGGCCAGACCAGTCAAACCCTGGGCACACCGGCTAGTTCAGCTTCCCTCATTCCTCCTCAGGTGCTAAAGTGGGTGGAGTCAGCACTCCAGGCCTCCAAAGTTCATCTGCTGTCGGCCGACCATGAGGAGGAGGGCGAGCACACATGGAGAATCCCTTTTGACCCCAGCCTGAAGGAGGTCACCATCGCACTGAGCGGGCCAGGGCCTGAGATTGAAGTCCGAGACCCACTGGGTATGTGCCCCAGGGCTCACCTCTCCTTAGGATGCAAGACGGAGCTGGCAGGCCAGGATGAGACAAAAAGAGGCCATGGGAGGAGGGGACTGGGGAGATGGCTCAGCCAATAAAATGTCTGCCTCACAAACGTGCGGACAGAGTCTGAATGTCCGACACCCATGGAGACCGCCATCTATGGCAGCCACGCTTTAACCTCAGTACCGGAGCGTGGAGACATGTGGTCCCCGAGCTCCTTAACCAGCCGGTGAACTCCAAGTGCAGTGAGAGACCCTGCCACAAAAAAGAAAAATGGGCCAGTGAGATGGCTCAGTGGGTAAAGGAGCTTGCGGTCAAGCCTGAAGACCTGAGTTCCATCCCTGGGTCCCACACGGTGAGAGGGTGAAACTGGCTGCAGAAAGCTGTCTTCTGACATATGTGCATGTGCACACATGTGTACACACACTCACATGCACACCCCCCCCACACACAGAGAGAGATACATCACACATACCCCTGCACTCCACAAAGAAGTGAGAGAGGCAGGGGGTTCATGCTTAAGGATATAGAAATTAGGAAGGAGTGAGGGGACATCAAGTGGTGTCCCTGCAGGTGGAAGGCTGGTGGCAACTGACCAGTGGGGGACTTAAAATGATGACAGTCGTCTTCAGTCCCAAGAACACGCGGGGCTGGTAGAAGTGGGCTATGGATTCCTGGAGACGGGGTAGGGAAGCTGGGAACCCTGGGAACAGATAGAGGACTGATTAGCACCCGGGGCTTCCACAGGAAGGGTCCTGCAGACGGATGAAGGCCTCAATGTGCTCCTCAACATTCCAGACTCAGCCAAGGTCGTGGCCTTTAAGCCTGAGCACCCTGGCCTGTGGGCCATCAAGGTAGGGACACCGGGTGTTCAGCAGGGGAGCTTGGGATGTGTGGGTAGTGGTGTGGGTACATCAACAGGGGCGCATGGTCAAGAGAAGAGGAGGGTGTGGGGGGAGCTGAGGGGTAGACAAGCAGGGGGACAGGCAGGGCCTGCAGGAGTTAGAAGAGAACAGCAAGAGAAACCTCCAGAGAGAGAACAGGTAAGCTTGGCTTCTGTGCCTGCTCGATACACTGCCCATGTGTCTACAAAGGTGAGAGAGTATATACTGCAGGAGTGAGAGTCTGCCAGCTGTGGGCAGTGGCCTCTGGGCAGGAACTGGGCCCTGATGCCTGATTCTCTGGTGACGTGGGTGGGGACCTGCACTAGGTATACAGCAGCGGCCGCCACTCAGTGAGAATATCAGGCATCAGCAACATCAACTTCCGAGCCGGCTTCTCCATGCAGCCCTCCCTGGACCTCAATCACACCATCGAGTGGCCTTTGCAAGGTACCTGCCCTAGCGTCTGTGGATGATAATGGCTTTGGGAGGTGGAGGGAGGAGCTGCCTGGCTGTGTGAGACAATTGTGACTGTGGGATGGGTCCTAAGGAGAAGCCCAGCCCATGTGGTGATATTTACCTTCAGAGCACCCTGCCAGCCACCTAGGGGTCCTGAGGAGACCCCACGCTATCCCTTTTATTATTGAGTCACTGTCTCTCCTGTCTTTATTTTCCTGTTCAAGTGTGTGTGTGTGTGTGTGTGTGTGTGTGTGTGTGTGTAGGTCAGAGGACTTCCTCTGCAATCATTCCTCAGGCACTGGCCACCAATTATTTTTGTTTGTTTCATTTTAAAATTTTATGTGCTTGGGTTTTCCTTGGATAAATGTACACCATGTGTTTGCAGTACCCACAGCAGCCCAATGAGGGCAGCAGTTCTTCTGGAACTGGAATTAACAGGAAGCTGTGAACCACCATGTGGGTGCTGGGAATTGAACCTGGGTCCTCTGGAATAGCATCCAGAGTTCTTAACTGTTGAGCCATCTCTCCAACCCCCAACCATCAATTCTTTTAGACAGGTCTTTCACTGCCTGGAGCTCACCAAGTGGGCTAGATCAGCTAGCCACCAAGCACCAGGCATCCACCTGTCTCTCCCTGCCCAGATTGTGCAGGATTGTGTGTGTAATCCCTCTCCTCTCCTTTTCCTTGTTGAGACCTGTATGACTGTAATCCTGTGTCCTCAGGATTCCTGTCTGTATCCTTTAGACTCGTCCACGCCATATGTAGACTCGGTTCATCTTTAGAAATCCATCATAAGCACATGGGAAAAGGGCGAGACACATATGAAGTCTGAAAAAAAAACCAAGAGCTAGGGATATAGCTTAGTGGCAGAATGCTTGCAAATGTTGGCAAGGTTTTGATTTAATCCCTAGGATTGCAAGGAGGAGCAATAGAATGAAGAAGAGGAAGGAGGAAGAAACTGGAAATGTTTGTTTGTTTGTTTGGTTGGTTTGGTTTTGAGACATGGTTTCTCTGTGTAGCCCTGACCGTCCTGGACTCACTTTGTAGACCATGACAGTCTCCAACTCACAGAAATTCACCTCTGCCTCCCCTGTGCTTGGATCAAAGATGTGTGCCACCATGCCCGGATGAATCTGGAAATATTTAATAGTGCTTGCCTCTTAGCTTCTATGCTGGGATCATTAGTGTTTGGGGGAGTCTGTGGCTAATTGGACATTGGATGCCTGGACCAGGACAAACAGCCACTACATACTATTAGCTGGCCGTGTGAGACCTCAGGGAGCTTCAGCACTCTGTTGGCTGAATGCTGCAGCATGGGCCTGAGCCGGATACTCACAGGCTTGGCTTTCCCAGGAACTCACATTTAGATTCTTCTGTGCCAAGTGCAGACTCAGTGTTTCTTTGAAAATCATTGCAACGATCTGAAAGAGGAGAAGCCTGACCCAGGCTCTCAAATAATCTAAGGAAATGGTGAAAGCTGAGTCCAGTTCTGGGCTTGTGGGAGGGGTCTGGAGAGAGTCCCCATGCAGGGCATATCAAAGCCAACACCATGGCAAATAAATGCAGGTCCAGGGTTGGGGGGATGACATTAGATTTTTCCCAGTCCTATGTCATTCGGGTCTGGGTTTGCAGAAACAGATAACAGCTAAGGCAGGCAAGGGTGGAGAAGCTGTAGTGCTTCAGGACCACGGACAGCAGCACAGGCCTCGGCGTTCTGCACCTCCAGCCTTAGCTCACACAGCGGGAGGTAGGGAAAATGCAGAGCCGGAGAAGAAAGGCCAAGGAGGCTGGTTCCTGAAAAGCAGGAGCCCAGGAGTCATTCCCGCCTTCTCTTTGCAGGTGTACCCATCTCCCTGGTGATCAACTCTACGGGCCTGCAGGCACCTGGCCACCTTGAGTCTGTGGAGCTCTCACACAGCTCGGGGAGGTCCCTCCTCACTCTGCCCACACAACTCCTCTCCAATGGGTCCACCCATCAACTGTGGGCTGGGCCACCCTTCCACGTACCGAAGGAGCGCTTTTATCTCAAGGTGAAGGGCAAAGACCATGAGGGGAATCCCCTCCTCCGAGTCTCTGGAGTTTCCTACAGCGGGGTGGCCCCAGGTGAGTGTCTTCCTGGATGCCTTTCCTGGCTAGATTAGTTGGGGAAAACTTCCATGGATAGCTGTTCCCTGTTAGGTGTTATGGAAAATGCTGACATGCTTCAGATATGACCTTCAACTTGAAGATGTAGGACAAAGACATTCATCTACCTACCCCTCATATGCCTGCCCATCTGTACACTCCGTCACCATTATTCCACCCATACACACCCCCACACACCTACACCTACACACACACACACACACACACACACACACACACACACATACACACACACACACACACACACAGCCAGCAATACTCCCACCTCCTTCCCATTCTTCCACCCATCCATCCATGTATCAATGTACCCGTCTATATAACCATCAACGGCTCATTCATCCATACATTTATTCTATTTATCTGTCCATTCACCCATCCATCTACCCATCTGTCTAACTGCTGACATGTATTTATTCAAGCATCCATCCACTTTGTTACATACAGCCAACAAGCCATCCATCTATCCATTGATTTACCTATCCATCATCTAACTCCTTATTGCTTCATCTGTCCACCCACCATTTTACCCTTTCACCCTCTCATCCATCTCTCCATCCATACATCCATCCTTCCATCCATCCATCCATTGTCCATCCATCTCCCCATCCATCCATCTATCAATCCATCATTCATTCATAATTTTGAGGTTTACTAAGCTAAGTCCAAGCCATGGTGCATGGAAGCATTGACCCAGCACTTGCCAATGCTGGCCTATTGCCCACTTGCATCAGTTCTGTGTGGTGGACAGAGGGACTGCCCCTCACTGAGCACCCCCACAGGAAAGTTCTGGGGAATAATGACAAGGGGATAAGTTAACTCATCTGCTAGAGGGCTCCAGAATCCAGTGTGCACATAGCTACAAGGGGTGCCTGAGATCACACTCAGACACTGCTGATGCTTCATGTCACATACTGGCTCCCACCCGTGTCACTTGCTCTGGTTTCTGTGCCCTGAAGTCAGGAAGCTCCTAAGGAAGGATAGAATCTTGGGCTTCCCACCTCCACCTCTGCTCCTGGCAGGGGCAACTGGGTTCATGGGCCACCTAACCATATTGCTGGGCTCTGTGGCTCTCCCTGTGCCCACTGTCCTTGTTCCCCTGGAAGTACCTGAGGAGCCCAGAGAGGAAAGCCTCGTGGGTGTTCCACACTTTTTTGGTGGGGAAATTGCTCTATTCCTTTCCAATAAGGGTGTGTAGAAGGCAGGAGGGAGGGCTGGCTTTAAGGCTACCCACAGTGCCCCCACAAAAGCACACCTTGAAGATCTGGCTGAGATCCCTCCTCCCTTCCCCCTCCTCCTTTCCCCCATCTCTCCTTCCTCTTTTCTGTTTCATCCTGCCTCCCAGTCCTTGGGCATCTTGGCTGCTATACCATGCAGCTATTCCTGGACCTCTCTGCCTTTACAGCCCAAGGGGGAGCTTTCTAAAGAGATTTCATCAGTGGAGACCTGGCTCCTTCCATTCTGTCCTCTCAGATGGAACTAGGGACTTAGGATGCAGCTGTAAGCTTTGGTCTCTATCAGTGCTCCAATAGGGGTAGGGAGAGATGGGCTGTGTTATTTTCCCCCATTACTTTCAGAGCTGAGGGGGACTGGGATTTGCCTCAGAGCAGGTTGGCTCTGGGGCTGAAGGTATGTGGCGGGTCTGGGGTTCCTGGGTCTGTTCTGCTCAGAAGAGGGGTAACCAAGCTGGCTGGGAGAGGCTCCAGATTGTGGGGGCGAGCAGCGGCTGTACACACAGCTGAGGACGTGGCTGGAAGTCTGACACCCCTCTCCCTGGGGATGTGGCAGGCAGCCCAGGGCATGATGTCACCTACCACTCTCCCAGCCCCCAGCCCGGGCTCTGAGGCAGTCTGGTGCATTGTCTCACCCTTTGAGCATCTTACTGGGCTCCTGTCCCCTCTGGCTGGGATGCAAAGAAGACAGTCTTATGGATCAGTGCTTGGCAGCACCATGGGCTGCTACTGACCCTGCCTGGGACTTTCTCAGAGGCCTCTTGAAAACAACTCAAACGGAAAGAGCCTGTTGCTCCCAGGACAGGGGTCCGGTGAGAGATGAGCGGTGTCAGACAGGGGACCCGGTAGGGCTCATCACAAGCTGTGAGCTTCCTCGAAGCTTTTTGCTTTATCTCAAAAATGCTGAGTCTCACATTCATAGTCATTCCCCGCTGTGCTCCCCGCAACCCCATTGGTAAGGGTTCCCTGCAGACAAATCTGTGTGAACTGGACCCCACTCCCAGAGGGAGAAGGGCCCTCCCACACAGCAGGCAGCATCTGCTCAGATCTCAGAGCTGCTCCCAGGCAGGTGGAGGTCTGTCTGCTGACTGGCTTCCTCGGAAGCCTTGGTGAGGTTGTTTCCAGAATATTCTCTACTGATGGTTGTCACCAGCTCCTAATCACACCACAGGCTCAGGGACATCATCAGCCCATCTTTATGATTACACCAAAGAGAGTCCTTCTTGAAACTAATTAGTTTTATAACCGTTTAACCTTTGCTTGATAATTTTAAAAATGCTTTCTTAGCATGTACTTATTAGTACTATGTATGACCGGGTTTCATTGTGACATTTCTGTCTCCTGCCCTCTACCCACTTCCACTGCCCTCCCCAACTACCTTCTCTTTGGCTTAATGCCCTTTTTTGAGCAACCTGGTGAGTTTCTTTGGTGATGCCCACAAGAACACTACTGAGCATGGACATTTTACTGATGTCTACACAACCAAGAAAATGTCTCCTCCTCATCCACTGTTAACTGTTGTAAGTCCTCACAGGCAAGTGGGGCCCCGTGAACCCTTCTTTATTCTATGACAGGATGTCGACAGGCCCCACGAACCCTTCTTTATTCTATGACAGGATGTCGACAGGCCCCGCCTGTGGCAGATCTTGTGCACTTGAGTGCAAAGGTCGTGTTGTGCTGGAAGCCAGCATCACACACCATTTCGCCCGCTTCATCTGACTCTGGCATTCTTCCTACCCCTTCTCTGATGTTCCCTAAACTTTGGAGGGATCACCCCCATTTTGCAGTAGAAACTGAGGTCCAGAAAGATAAGCGGCCTGCCTTGGGTGACCATTGACTGTGACCACAAGAGGCTGGCCTCTGGCTCTTGCTTATTCCTAAGGGCCTTGGGCGTGGTAGGGACGATCTCTATGCCCTGTGCTTGCCTACAGGTGTGCCGCTGGTCAGCATGGCTCCTAAGATCCACGGTTACCTACAGCAGCCCCTGCTGGTGTCCTGTTCTGTGTATAGCACCCTCCCCTTCCGGCTGCAGCTGCAGAGAGATGGAGAGAGGCTGGGCGAGGAGCGGTACTTCCAGTGAGTAGCTGTTGGGCAGTAACTGTCCCTGGCCCTGGAAGTCTAGTGCCCTGGGCAGATCTCAAAGAGTGAGCAGCAGGAGAGACTTAGGGTCAGTTTAATTGTCATCCTTATCAGCCTGATTGGGGATGGGGAGAGTGGGTATCCTGGTTACGAATGGGCCCAATAGTGGGGATCAGGAGTGGAGGGACCTCCTAGACCCTTCCCTTAGGGTGGAGATCTAGAATTCAGACTAGAGTCCCAGTCTAGAGGTCAAGGCAGGGACTCAGCTCACGCAGCCTGCTGTGGAATTTGCATGACTCTTCTTACTGAGCCTCAGTGAGGAATTGGGGTTACCCTTGGTACAGGACTTGGGGAGCCGAGGCCCCTGAGACTGAGAAACCTGGCTGGGGTCAGAGTGATCAAATTGTCTGCTGCTTTTGCAGAGAGTCGGGAAACAGCAGCTGGGAGATCCCACGGGCCTCCAAGGCTGAGGAAGGCACATACCAGTGTATAGCCGTCAGCACAGCAGGGACAGGAGGAGCCAGCGCCCAGATTGTCATCACAGGTCGATCCCCTTCTCTCTGTGTGCCTGCTGTGTTCCTCCCCTCCCCTTGAGGGTTCTTCAAAGCCACTCTCCATCCTGGGGGCAAACTAGCTTGCTGTCCCCTGGGGAGAATCTCTCACTCAGAGCATAGCTACCCTGTTCAGTATTGGTCTCAAGCCTGGTGTCCTTGTAGGGTTACTCTATCCCTGCCATGATGTCACCACTGAGCTCTAGAAGACTGGAGATGTCACGGGCAGTCTCAGAATGAGATTAGATGTAGTATTTAAAGTTAAAGACCCAAATAGTCTTGTGGGGAAGAAAAGAAATGTAATGTAGTGACCTCACATCCATTTATAAAAAGTTACACACACTCCTGGCAGAAAGATGGAGAAGCATAAACCAGGACATCAAAGCCACCCGCAATTCCACTGGTCTAGCATGTGGATGAACTCCTGTGTGTGGTCTATGCATGCGTGTGCAGGGCCCCTTTCCTGTGGGCTTCCCCACAGGGGCCAGAGGTTGACATCAGGTGTTCCCTCTGTTTTGTTTTTGAGATAGGATTGCTCATGGAACCTAGGAAAGCTTTCTAATTTTAGCTAGACTGAGGAGTGGAGAGGGCAAACCCCAGGATCCTCCTGTCCCCACCCCCTAGAGCTGGTGCTACAGATGTGGGTTGCCACACCTGGATCCTAATGCTTGTACATTTTATCTATGGAGTCATCTCCCTAGCCCTCCAGAGGAACTTCTTTGCCCACATTTTTTTGTGGAGGTGATTTCATCAACCTGAGTTCCACCACCTGCCAGCAAGTCAGCCTATGCCCCTCCGCACAGGGGAGAGTGATTTTTATAACTGATGAACAGGAAGGAGGGAGGGATCAAGAACTAGACTGCCGTGTGCTGATATCTGTACACCCTGGCCTTTTTCATTGCTGCTGAACCACATTAAACTAAGTTATAACTACCTTGACATTTCAATACAGATCCCTGCAAAACTGAGGTCCCCTGGCTAATGGCTGTAAATCAAGCACTAGGAAGCTGAGGTATTAGGGCTGCTACATGTTTGAGGTCAGTCTGGGCTATATAATGAGTTCCAGGTCTATCAAGGTTACAAAAGGGAGACCTAGTCTCAATGTCTGAACACACACACACACACACACACACACACACACACACACACACACACACCACAAAGTATGAATATTCAGTACTGCTTCATTTTTATCTACAATCCAGTTTCTCTATTTGTCCCCAAATGCCACTTCTAAGTGTTTTCAATAGTTTTGTATTTTTCTTTCTTTTTGTATCTGAGACAGAGTCTGGAACTGGTGGTGTGACCCAGGCTGGTCTTAAAGACACAGCAATCGGGACTCCGCTTCCCAAGCATGGGCATTGTGGGCCAGTGCCACCATGTACACTGGGATGTTCTCATCTCTTGCAGGTGCATGTGGCCTGCTGGTCCCGCTCTTCTGGCAGGTGGTCCCTGATCTTGTCGGTTTGAGGGGTTGTGTTCCTGGAACAATAGACTTAGCAATATCTCCTTTGTGGCCTTGGGTCTGTCTCGGGCTGCTTGTTGAAGGTCACCCTGTTGTAGGACAGAGATGTTTCCAGCAAGTTTCTCCTTCTCCTGGCTGAGATGTTTGGCTGGGGGCATGTGAAGATCTTGTTGAAAGTGCACTGACTGTTGCGTGGGAACACATCCATGCTGTGGAGAGCTCCAGGGTTTGATAGCACCCTAGGGAGAATGTGATGGGGGACACGCAATCTCCCCGGGGGGCCAGGCATCTCCGAATGGAGAACACATGCAGACAGAGTGCTCTGTTGTCTGACGTGTCCCGAGTCACAGGGGACAGCTATTCCCACCCCAGCTCCTCAATCCCTCCTACATGACTGTTCCTGCAGACCCTCCACCACAGCTGGTCCCTGGCCCCAATGTGACCGTGTCCCCAGGGGAGACTGCCATCCTGTCATGCCAAGTCCTAGGTGAAACTCCTTACAACTTGACATGGGTCCGGGACTGGCGAGCCTTACCAGCCACAGCAGACAGAATCTCCCAGCTGCATGACCTGTCTCTGGAAGTCCGCAGCATCACCCCCAGTGATGGTGGGCAGTACCAATGTGTGGCCAGCAATCCAAATGGGGTCACGAGGGCATCAACCTGGCTCCTTGTGCGAGGTGAGGCTCCCACTCTTGCTGTTCCCTAGCACAACCTTCTACCTAGTGTTCACCATATGTCCTTCCCTCTGCTTACCCTTAGAATCTTTAGAGATGGAGGGTTCTGTCTCCTAGCTAAGTGATGATCCTCTTGGCGGTTCTTCATACTAGGGCTGGGGCAGTATGAGAGCTCAGAGATCTGATGTACCCGGCGCAGACTGGGGAGCACTGGCTAGATGATGGTAGACCGAAGGTCATCCGTGTAGGTGTTTCAGGACTGGGTGTGACTTCAGTCTCCCTAAGTCTCCTCTCCCTGGGATGCTAGTCCACCAAGTGTAAAAACCCAGCAACTCATCAAGTGTTCTTTATTGATCCAGCAACTCCTACTGGTACTGGGAGTGTGTTGAGAGACCCTACCTGGGCTCTACAAGACAGAGATTGATTAGTTATATCTTTCTTGGTATGGAAGTGAGTATATTTGCCTTTTTAGGGGATTTGACTGGCAGCTTGACTTGAGCCTCACTGGGTCTGTGGACTGAGAGTACCTAATTAAATGAACCCAATTTTGGGGTTGGTTTTAGAGCAGGTGGTGGGGTTTACCTCAAGGTCACAGAGATGTAACTGTCCCCAGCCCTGGCACCTGCTGAGTGCCCAAAGCCTCCAGGGGTGCCCAGCTCAAAGCCACCCAGGGTACCAGGGTCAGTGCCTAGTCTCCCCACCTCCAGGGATTCTACCTGGGGACTCTGGCTCTGGGGGCCTGTGTTTCCTCTCCTCTGCCTCCCCTACTGTGATTGAGGGTCAGACAGGGCCATCATGGGGAACCACACTGGTCAGATGGGATCTTCTCATCCACAGAGGCCCCTCAAGTCAGCATTAACGCAAGGTCCCAGCGCTTCTCCCAGGGTGTGGAGGTGAGGGTCAGCTGCTCAGCCTCTGGGTACCCCACACCCCATATTTCCTGGAGCCGTGAGGGCCTCGCCTTGCCAGAGGATAGCAGGTGAGTGGGTGGGATGGGAGCCCTGGGCCAGCAGTAGCTAGACAGAGTTCTGGGAGACTATCTCAGCCGGCATCGTCTCAAAAATGGTGTGGCGTGTGCGTGACTTCCTCCAGGATCAGCTGAGTACAGCATGACCAGAGTGCTCAGGCACTCGGGTCTCAAAGAAAAGGCCCATAAATTAAAATAACAAATTCCTCAGCCTACCTGTCCCAGAGAAACCTGCCAGTGTCTAAATCTCATTTGCTAGTGACATTAATTTGTTATTAATGATGACTATGGGGCCACCATATGTCATATGTTTTTCTGGCATGACTCCAGAATCCATGTGGACGCCCAAGGCACACTCATCATTCAGGAAGTAGCTCCAGAGGATGCTGGGAACTACAGCTGCCAGGCTGCTAATGAAGTCGGCACAGACGAGGAAACAGTCACCCTTTACTACACAGGTACTTGGGCGATAGTATCTCAAGGCACGTTCTTCCCTCCCTCCTGCTCAAGGGCTCTGAGAATCTGTGGTATACCAGGCCCTGTGGGTATTGTTGTGAGTTGTGGGTATAGTTCCTGACATGAGACATAGGCATTCTGGTGGGGAAATACCCAATACCCATGCAAGGGATTGATATTCCAGATAGCGGGGCCAGGGGAATAAACATGGATGCCTGGAGTTGGGGAGATGCAAGTGGAGCTGGGAAAGAAATCTTTCCCCACTGAAGCTTTGGAAGGTTTGGCCTCAGAGGAGCCGGTGCCTTGTTTTCTTCTCTGGCCCATACAGACCCACCATCTGTATCTGCTGTCAACGCTGTGGTTCTCACAGCTGTTGGGGAAGAGGCTGTGCTACTGTGTGCGGTGTCTGGGGTCCCCCCACCCCGGGTCATCTGGTATCGAGGTGAGTTTAATGGGGAGGAACCCAGGAAATGTCCAACACGGCCCTGGACCTATAGTTTTCTGAAAGGTCGCTGGCAGGCAGGGACTCCCAACAGGGAAGGGGTTGAGGGTTGTCACAGGAAAACCAACTGGTTCCAGCAACCATACCTCAACAGCCTTATAGCCCACTAGTATACAGCCAGACCTGGATCCTTGTTCTCTCCCCTAACAGGACCCTGAGCTTCAGTTTCCTTATCTGGAAATGAGTCGTGTGTGGATTAAGTATGGGTGTGTTTAGAGCAAGCCTGGGCTAATACCTGGCTGAGCTTAATTGATAGATGGGGCTGCTTCCCATGCCTGGCAACTTCTAAAGGTCAGCCAGAGTCCCCAGAGATTCCTCATATCTGGTTCCACCCAGCAGCTCCTGTCTGGTGTCTCATCAGAGCCCGGCAGGCCCGGAGAGAGGCAGGCTGGTGGCCTCGGCCCTGTGTTCTGCCAAGGGTATTTTGTCTAGGTTCTCTGACTAAGTGGGAAGCAGGAGCTTTGAGATTTCTGGCTCAGGGTTGGTGATCCTGCATGTTCTGACCAAAGCCTCCTCACCCTGCCTCAGACCCACCCATCAGAGAAGGTCTTAGGGCGGCACATTCTTCAGCCCTAGGAGGGAAGGGATTTGACACCTACTGTGACATGGGAGGGGCATGAGGGTAGTGCAGAGAGGAGGCAGATCCCCAGAGACATACAGCACTTAGCAATTCATTGGCATGAGGTCCCAGAGCCATTCACAGGGATGGTGCAGTGAGTGTGCGCACATGTGTAAGTATGTTTGTGAGTGAGTGCATGCATGTGTGTGTACATGTGAATGTGTGTGCCTCTGAGTGTGCATGTGTGTGTGTGTGTGTGTGTGTGTGTGTGTGTATTTACTGGAACATTGCAGTAGGGAGAATAGGAAGAACGAGGAAGCCTACAGGCAGGTGACTGTAATGTCACTCAGCATGAAAGTGCTCATGCTCAGAGCTGAGCAGGGACGGCTGTGGACTTGTAATTTAATCAGAGTGTCAAGACGGGGGAGAGAACATGAGTTTCAGGTGCCTAGGAGAGATGTCGGGGAGGCAGGCATGGGAGAGGTGTCATCTACCAGGCACTACCCACTATTCCTGTGCCCTAAAAGCAGATCGTGGCCTCTGTAGGACCTGGGGGTGAGACAGTAAGGAGGCCTGGATGTGGAGACCTTGAGGGAAGAGCTTGCCACATCAAAGTCTGGGTGAATCCCAGCCCTGGCCAACAGAGGTGCTTAGGGGAGACTCAGACCCTGACATGCCTTAAGACTCGGCCCAGGAGTCATGACTTCAGTAAAACCACCTCCATCAAACCTCCCGTGTGACCCACAGAAGCCTTGGGTTAGGAAGCCTGAGATCTTAGCTCCAGGGCAACCAAAGACCCCAGTCAATACTTTTTCATCTTTGGTTTAGGAGGTCTGGAAGTGATTCTGGCTCCTGAAGGCTCCACGTCCGGGACACTGCGCATTCCTGAAGCTCAGGAGAGAGACGCTGGCCTCTATACCTGCAAGGCCATAAACGAGCTGGGCGATGCCTCTGCCGAAATACAGCTGGTGGTTGGAAGTAAGTGGGCACTTGACCTGCCCACCGTCACTCCCCACCCCCACCCAGACCCTTGTCCCGCCTTGAGAGAGGAAGCTAATATCTGCAGCATAGAAAGCCAGCGTAGAGCTTTAGAGACCCACAGGGAACTGGGACAGGTGTTAGTTCTTGCTAGGTAACAAAGTTTGGTGGCTCTGGCTAAGTAATAAGAGCTTTGCTTTTAGAAAAGATCGTCTATGTCCCAGGCTAGTGTAGAATTCCTCAAGGAAAGCTGGGCAGAAATCGGAGACAATGAGAGTTACCACCTGTTATGGGTCACCCCAGCCTGGGCATCTCCCTGACTTTGTCCTGTGGGCCCAGTGAGAGGTTTTAGAAAGGACTTCATGCTTAGACTGTCACCACCATGTCTGACCTTTAGTGGGATAAAATAGACAAAGAACCATCTGAGTCCAATAATAAAACAAGAGTTGTGCCTGCAGTATTTGCCAGTTCTGAGCATGTGCTAACTGTAGGCTCCCAACCCTTGGAAGTGAGGGTCATCCGTAACTGTTACAGATGAGGAAATGAGACTCAAAGAAGGTACGTGGTTTGCCCAAGGCTACAAAGCTAGGCATGACAGAGTTGAAAGCTAACCATGGCTCTGAGACCTTGACCCTGGTATTCAGGGTCAGCACTGGACAGTAACCAACATTCTTCTTTTCTCTGAGCTCCAAGCTCCTCCTTGACCAAATGCCTCTGAAGTATGTGTGCATGAGATAAGGGAGGCTTGAGATATGTCATCGTCTTAGCTGGAAGGTTCTAGAAGGCTACCTGTGGCATCGCTTGGCTCCACATCTGATTGCCTTTCAGCAGAGCCTTATATCTTTGGGGTTCCCTTAACAGTCTGCTGTTACCACTGGAGCCATCTCCCCAGCTCAGAGGGAGGCAACGGGCATCTGGGGGCCAGCGCAGGGCAGGAGTGAAGACTAGCAGGCAGCTGTGGGTCTTGGGCAAGCAAACCTGGCAGTGATAGCTAGAAATCAAACTTCCTGCCCATCTGGGCCATGGCTGTGGCCTTCCTGGGCCAAGCTGGCAGACACTGGGAACAGGTGGGTGTTATGCTCCTTCCTGCTGTGGCTCTGGGAACGGGTTTCTTGTAGCATGTAGGACTCAGGAAGGGAGGTAGCCTGTCTGTCTTTCCAGTCAGAGGCTGCAGTGGTAGAGTAGCCAGCAAACCCCCTGACACTTTTCTTCTCTGTGGCTTGAGTGGAGGAACCCAGAACTTGGTGCTAGAAAAGTGCCCTGTCTCTGAGCCACATCCCTGGAAGGCACTTTTGAACCACCTGCTGGGTCTGACACTTGTCAGTCAAGAGAGTCCTGGACCACTTGTTTGACTGAGTGGCTTGCTCCTAAGAGTCCCACTTTTCCCTCTGTGTGGTCAGATGATTGTAGTAGGGCCCTGCTACGGGAGTCCATGACAGACCAAATCCAGACTATGTGCTTGACGCATACTCCCACGGACAACTAAATCAACAAACACACTTGGGTGGCTGTCTCCTGTGTCCAGACCAAGCAGGCTGACGAGGGCTCTAGATGTGAGTGACTTTCTAAACATCGACTGTGACAGCATCCCATCCCCCACGTTCTGTGTCCTGAGCTAAGCTATCCACACCATTGCTTTATGTTTGAGCCTAGACCTCATGTGGTCCAGGCTGACCTCAGACTCACCATGTAGCTAAGGATGGACCTTCAGTTTCTGTTGCTACTAATCAGGTCCAGGTTGGAGAGGTCTCTCCAGGTTCTTGGCTTCTTCTTCAAGAGAATGAACTATAAGTTCACACAGATTTGCAGAAACATTAAGGCAACTTTATTAAGGGCAAAACAATAGGAAAGACTGGAGTGCCCTGCACAAGAGTTAAGGTGAGAGTGCTCAGGGACCCCATGATCATTTGAGCCTTCCTTTCGTGGGACTCAAGAAAAGGAACTTGGGTACTAAGAGAGTGAGTGTTGTTCTGGGTTTTTTTTTTTGTTTTGTTTTTAAAGATTTATTTATTATATGTAAGTACACTGTAGCTGTCCTCAGATACCCCAGAAGAGGGCATCAGATCTCGTTACAGATGGTTGTGAACTACCATGTGGTTGCCGGGATTTGAACTCAGGACCTTCAGAAGAACAGTCGATGCTCTTGACCACTGAGCCATCTCTCCAGCCCCATGTTGTTCTATTTAAATTGATGTTTTTCTACTGCATGTGTCCCTTCCTACAATGCATCTGATTTTAGTCGTATGTTGGTCCAATTAGGCATAGACCTAAGATGGTAAATAGGGTATTCTTAAAAGTTTGCCTGAGGGCACAGTTTTGCTTGACTGAACACGTACCCAGAACCAGTTCAGAGTGAACTGGATCTCTATCACCACATATTGAGACACAGCTAAGTTCAGATAGAAACTGTTGATAATGGTTGCCAGGGGAGGAAACACTTCATCCATCATCCAGAGAGGGATGCATACGTACCCTGGTGTAGAGGATGCTGGCATGTGCATCATTTAAAATATATTTATATGTATTTTGTTGTACATGTACATGGGTATTTTTGACCTCATGCATGTGTGAGTGTCATGTATATGCCTGGTGTTCATGGAGTCCAGAAGAGGGGATCAGAGACCCTGGAGCTAGAGTTAACAGATAGTTGTAAGCTGCCATATAGGTGTTAGGAATTGAACCCAGGCCCTTTAGAATATCAGCTGGTGTCCTTAATTGCATAGCCATTTCCCCAGCTTCCCAAGTACATTATTAGCAAGAAGGGTATGCATGGCCAAACTAAGTGGGGTCCCTGGTTACATCATTATTCTCTGTGCTTGCCTGGTTTACATATGGCCCCTTTGCCCCAGTACAGGCTCAAGGCCACTCCCAGGGAAATTAGGCAGAGCTGAAGTCATCACAGGATCCTGGCCTGGGTTCTCACAGAGAGTCATGGGAGTCAGTGTGGCAGTGAGGCCTGAAGACAGAGAACACTGAGCACACTGGCCAGGCCCTGAGAAAGGCCCTGGCTGGGCATACGGCCCCATCCTGACCCACACATTTACCTCAGCCACCATTTGTCCAATGAGAGATCCAACTAGGGAACCTTCTGTTGTAACACATCCCTGGGTTCTAGGGTCTCACCTTGATTAGGGAGTTCTGGGTAAGGAAGGGGAGGGATGGGCACCCGAGCCATCCAGTGGCAGTTTCCTGTGTGGGGCCTATGGCAGAGCGTCTCTGCGACTGACTCCTGCAAGAAAGCAGAAGAGTGGCTGCCACTCAGACAGCCACCTCGGAGTCCTTAGGCGGGTCCTAGCGGGTCACAGGGCATAGGGAGGAGCCTGAGCCCCGGCACCTGCCAAACCTGGGCTCTGAGCCCAGCTCTGCGGAGGACCTCGGGTGGCTTCCTTAATCTCTCCGATATCCGTTTCCTCACATGTGACTAGGGGATTTGTGATGCCACCTGTTGAACTTCAGGAACTGTTTCTGGTGTTTCTGAAAGCATTTTCTCCTGGCGCTTACTTAGGGGGTGTCCGCTGTAGCCATCGCCCTCATGGTATGGAGCTGGGGTGAGCTATCCCTCAACAGGTCTGGAGTGAGAAAGGAAAAAGTCAGGAGTCAAAAGCAGAGCTGAGGGGGAGGTGGGTGGCTCCAGATCGAGGCCTGTCTGGGGGAGGCTGTAGTTGGTCCCCACCATGGCGAACCTTGTAGAACAGGTTTCAGGGGACTCAGGACAGGGGCTGTACCATGGTGGGGGAGAGGCACCGGTTGTCCTCCATCTCTGACAGCCAGGGCCCTGAGCTAGGTTCAGTACTTATGTGGCCACAGACCTGGTGAAGAAGGGCCCCATGTGAAGCTGGCTCGCACACAGTCTCTTGTGGTGATTTTCCGAGCTACGTCTCCCTTTAATTTTCTTGATCCCGAGGCCAGGAGAGAAGTTCAATGTTATCTGAAGATGGCTGGCAGTTTCTGGAGAGATGGGAGAAGAAAGAGAAGGCCACTTTCCCATGGCTCTAGATTCACCCTGTTAATGAAAGCCAGGACCTCCCGGGTGAATGGCTTAGGGACACAGACCCACGGACCAGGAGATTGCCAGGGCTGCAGCAGGCAGGGGAGGGGTGGGAAGGGGAGGACTGTCTACACTGGAGCCAGATCTGGGTCTCCTGGGGGACAGGAGCTGAAGTTTCTGTTCTAGGGGAAATAGCCTGATTCTCCTTCCTCTCCCAGCAAAAGCAACCATGTACTTACAGGAAAAGCCAGAACTATACCAGCTCCCTGGGAGAATGGAGTCTGGGGTGTCTTGGGTACCTGGAGCAAGAGTTAGGGAAATCTCCACTCCCTATACTCCATTCAGGTTTTGTGGCTTGCATGGCAGGTGTGCCCTTGTGTGTGCCTGTGGGCCTCGGGTACTTGTCAATACATATTCACCAGCCAGCATCCCGCTCTTGACGGTCAGATACAAGGTTGTGTGTAATGGGAATTTTCACATGCATATTCCAAATAGTTCTTGTACAAGAACAGGAACAACACAGAGAGCAGGGAAGAGTTGAGGGCAGCACTTTAGGGTGGCTCTCGACAGGCAGGACCACAGAAATGGTGATATGGGCTTCAGGTTGAGCCTGTCAGAGTCTCCACGGAGCCTCTAGAGATGAGACAAGGCAAACAGACAGTTCCCTGGGTCCCAGCTCCCTGAGGCTCCCCACAGACTGATCGTTTCCCACAGATGCACCCAGGCTGAAGGACCCTCCCCAGGATGCCACTGTGGAGCTGGGCAGGAGTGTCTTCCTCACCTGCCGGGCCACAGGCCGCCCTCCCCCAACTGTCTCTTGGCGGCGTGGAGATGGCCAGGCCCTGGAACCTGGGAGGGGGAGCAGAACTGGACAACGGGACTCAGGAGTCTTGGTCTTTGAAAGTAAGAGAAGGGAGCTGGGGTGACCTGGGCTGGGAGACAGGGTTGAGGAGGGTGGGACCCTGGTCCCAGTAGCTGCTGCATTGGTTACTTTTCTATTGGTATGACATAGCATCATGACCAAGGTGACTCAGAAGGAAGGCTTGATATGTGGCTCACGGTTCCAGAGGTCAGAGTCTATCTCACCACGGTGGCAGGGAGCAAGGCAGAGGACAGGCAGGCATGGTGCTAGAGAGGCAGCTGAGAGCTCACATCATGGTCCACAAATAAGAAACAGAGAGAGAGGCAGACTGGGATGGTGCAAGTTAGCAACACACCTCCTCCAACAAGGCCACACCTCCTAACCCTTCCTAAAAAGTTCTACAGACTGGGGACCGAGTATTCAAACATATGGGGCTGTCAGGACCTCTCTCATTTAACCAGCCGTGGGCAGGTTGATGCTGGCTCATACAGGGTGGTGGCTCTGGCCAGTCATTCCATTATGAGATGGGTCACCATCCTGATGATGCTAAAAGCCTCCTCAAGAACAGGCCAGCTGCTCCTCATTGTCGTGCAGTAGCACATGCAAGCAGCTCAGTCACATATCCATCCCTGACCCATTCCACAGATGAGCAAGGTGAGGTCCAGCAGCACCCTCCTCCATCTCCTCTGATACCCTGGTCCTCCCTTGCATGTGTGCAGGGTCTGGCTGTGGACTTGCACTGTCAGAGTCTGTGCTTTGCCTCTCTCCTCAGGAGTCTCCCTGGAAGACCAAGCGCTGTATGTGTGTGAAGCTCGGAACGTGTTTGGGAAGGCCCAGGCTGAGGCTCGGCTGGTGGTCACCGGACATGGTCTGTGGGAGAATCTGGAAGCTGTGGGAAGTGGGAGGCAGGTGCTCCAGCCAGGCTGTGGGTGCCCCAGAGTTCTCTTTGTATCTACCATATTGGACCAATGTATCCCCACAACTGGATCCCTGCTTCTTGGGCTGTACCCTAGGGAGCACCCGACTCCCCGGGCGCTCAAGCTTTGATGCAGTCGTGGGCTTCTCGGGGAAGTCCACGGGGTGGGTCTGTGTCCCTCAGGCCTGTGTGACTGGCTGTTCTCATTTCCTCACAGCTCCCCCACAGATCGCCAACAGTGCTTCTGTCGTACGCGTCCTGGAGGGACAGCCCGTGTCCCTGACCTGTGTCATCCTGGCAGGGAGGCCCCTCCCTGAGAGACGCTGGCTCAAGGCTGGCAGGCCTGTGAGTTCTAGGCTTCCCTGGCAGCTATGGGTAGAGGACAAAGAGGGGACTGTCACAGCCACACCTCAGCTCTGGCCTCAAAGCTACTCCATTTTGGAATGTCCCCTTCCTCCTCCCTCGCTGTCTTGGTTGGTCCCAGAATCACCTGTCTCCTGAATCGCTGGCTTCTGTGGTCTTGGCATTGCTTACTGCCCAGTGGGAGGGTCTGAGGGGAGAGGGTGCAGGGGAGGGTCTGAGGGGAGAGGGTGCAGGGGAGGGTCTGAGGGGAGAGGATGCATGGTGGCCAAGCCACCCTGCTGTGATGTTTCCAGGAAGAGCCTGTGCCCCGTGCTATACCATCACCTGCCCACAGTGCCCTTTCTGTCTTCCCTGGGCCTTTACTCTCGAAGCCTCTGTGCCCCTGAGACCATAAAGGGTTCCCCTCAGTTCATGTTCATCTAAAGCTCCAGCTGCCGGGAAGGTGGCATGCCTCAGGAAGACAGCGGTGTCGGCTTGTGCTTTCTGTTCCCAGTGATTTGCTCCTGGCCTCACCCAGCCACCACACAGCAGGAACAGCTCCAGCAACACTGTGGTTCCTGCCAGGGCCACCTGCCACCTGCTGCAGGCTCAAGCACTTCTAAGCATCTCCCACCCCACCTCCTCATCTCCCACCCACCCCTCATCTCCCACCCACCCCCCATCTCCCACCTACCTCCCCATCTCCCACCCCGCCTCCCCATCTCCCACCTACCTCCCCATCTCCCACCTACCTCCCCATCTCCCACCCACCTCCTCATCTCCCACCTACCTCCCCATCTCCCACCCACCTCCCCATCTCCCATCCACCTCCCCATCTCCCACCCACCTCCCCATCTCCCACCCACCTCCCCATCTCCCACCCACCTCCCCATCTCCCACCCACCTCCCCATCTCCCACCCACCTCCCCATCTCCCACCCACCTCCCCATCTCCCACCCCCATCCTAACAATTTCCTGTCTCGGTTTCCCATCATGCTAGGTAATCGTGCACCCGTGCACTCGCCCATGCACTTCCTGCTGCTGGAATGACTTTCCAGTCACCCCTGCTTATGCTTCTCTTCCCTGTGCAGAGCTGATGGCAAAGCAAGCAGCACAAAAGCCACTCCTGGTTTTCATCTTCTGCATCCCTTATACTGAGCCATTTCCCCCATTCTACAGATAGGGAAACTGAGGCTTAGAGAAGTTAAACAACATGTTTAAAATCAAATAGCTGGTAGGTGGCCAAGCTGGGCTTGAACCTTGTGGCTCATACTTCAAGACTTCAGAGGCTTGAGCCCATTCCAAATAAAGTTTTGTTTTGTTCTAAATAAAGTTTTATTGAGATACATCTCTTCACAATTAGTCTATGTTTGGATCAAATTGGGCAACTGAGACAGAAATCATGTAGCCTAAAATAGTCCACCTCTGACACTTGATGCAGACAGTTTGCCAACCCCATTTCAAGTCTCACATAGAGCATCCTCTCTTGTGCCTTTGATCCTCCAACTTGAGATGGCTTCCTTCTGGCACAGATGTGCTCTAGAGTCTCTTTGGGAGATGGTTGTTTATCCTGGCCTCAGCTTTACCAGTGAAATCAGAACCTCTGAGGTTAGCGATCACACCACTGTTATCTTATCTTTGGTTTAAAAACTCCCTATGATTCTCAGTGTACAAGCAAGATTGTAAGCCATGCTGCGGAGTGGTAATAAAGGTTTCCTCTGTTAACTTGAACTTGAGACCAAAAGGCATAGTACTGACCTCTCTGCCCCGACAGCCCTGTACAGTGAACATTGGCATGGGCTGCCTCCCTCCCTCCCTCCCTCCCTCCCTCCCTCCCTCCCTCCCTCTCTCCCTCTCTTCTTCCCTCCCTCCCTCCCTTCTTCCCTCCTTCTCTCCCTCTCTCCTTCTCTTCCTCTCTTCCTCTCTCCCTCTCTCCCTCTCTACTTCCTCCCTTCCTTCCCCAGCTGGGCTCTGAGCAAGTGCGACTCTGTGTATACATATAGCCCACGGAGTGTGTCTTGAGGTGTATGGCTCTACCTAGGCAATCTTTAGCCCCACCACTTCCTCTGCAGCCTGCGCAGTTAAATATGATAGACTCCTTGAGGAGTCCCCACACACACACACACACATACACCCTGCTGATCTCAGGAGATGGTGAGTCTCAGAGAAGGGTGAGGGCTGGAAAGCCACATTCCCACCCCACCAGGCTCTCCTACCAGCTCTGGTCCTTGGCCTCTTGGTCCAGCGCCCCCTGATGGCCTGGAGGACAGAGAAGCTACTAGGGGTGTCTCCTACCCACCTAAGCGCTGACCCCTTCATCTGAGCTTCTGCCTCTCTGCCCCCACCAGCTCCCCCCAGGCAACCGGCATGCTGTCCGTGCTGATGGCAGCCTCCACCTTGACCAGGCCCTGCAAGAAGATGCTGGGGGATACAGCTGTGTGGCCATCAATGTGGCAGGCTCTCAGCACCGAGATGTGGAGCTGGTGGTCCAGGGTGAGTCTTAGATCCCAAGATGGTGGGGATGGCCTGAGGGAAAGCGCTTGAGACAACTTGATCTTGAACCACATGTCTTCACTGCAGGGAAATTAGAGTTGACATATTCCTATACTGTCAGGAGATAAAATGCCAGTTGTTTTTTCTACTTTATACGTGTGCCCCGTCTGCAGCTGTCCCTCAGTTAGCCATAGTGAATTGGTTTCCAAACACCCTTTGCTTATAAAAATCCATACATGCTCAAGTATCTGAACTTGGCACGTGACTCAGTTGGTCTGGCATGTCCAGGCCTTGAATCCCATCCCTTTCACATAAATAAGATGTGGTGGTACACACCTGTAATCCCAGCACTTGGAAGATGGAGGCAGGAGAGCCAGGAGCTCAAAGTCACACTAGTGAGTAAGAGGCTAGCCTGGGCTGCAGGAAACCCTAGGTAGGATTTTCACAGGACCTGGTCACATCCCCCTATAGACTCTAGGTAGATTCTAGTGCCTTGTGGAATTGAGACATTTCAAATGATTATTATATTTCTTTACAAAGGGAAAAATATGTTTTTCAGTTGAAGTATTTTTCTAAACTTTTTCCACCTGTGGTTGATTGAACCTGTGTAGGAATAGAGGATTGACTGCATGTATATTTAGAACAGCCATTTATGAATACTATTAGAGAATATATATTCATTATGCATGATACCTAAATATTGTTTATGTGGTTTGTTATTGTTGTTTTTGTTTGTTTGAGAGTGGGTCTAGCCCAGTCTAGATGGCTAGCCTGGAACTTGCTATGCAGACCAAACAGGCCTCAAACCCAATGAGAATCACCTGCCTTTGCCTCCTGAGTACAGGGCTTGAAGGTGTGTGGCACCATGCCTGTCTCTTCATATGTTCTTTATATGAGTTGCGTATAAATTCTCTTTATATCTGTCTCCCTAGCTATCATTTCCCTACAAATCTATTTATTTTTTGTGTATATAGTGTATGTGTGTTCACCTGTGTGCTCATGTGTGTGCATCTGTGTGTTCATGTGTGTACATCTGTGTGCTCATGTGTGTCCTCATGTGTGTGCACCTGTGTGCTTATGTGTGTACATCTGTGTGCCCATGTGTGTCCTTATGTGTGTGCACCTGTGTGTTCATGTGTGTGAACCTGTGTACCCATGTGTATGCACCTATGTTCTCATGTGTGTGCACTTGTGTGCTCATGTGTATGCACCTGTATTCTCATGTGTGTGCTCATGTGTGTCTTCATGTGTGTGCACCTGTGTCCTCATGTGTGTGCACCTGTGTGCTAACATGTGTGTACCAGTGTGCTCATGTGTGTGCACCTGTGTGTCCATGTGTGTCAACCTGTGTACCCATGTGTATGCACCTGTGTTCTCATGTGTGTACACCTGTGTGCTCATATGTATGCACCTGTGTCCTCATGTGTGTGCACCTGTGTCTTCATGTGTGTGCACCTATGTGCTCATATGTGTGCACCTGTGTGCTCATGTGTGTCCTCATGTGTGTGTACCTGTGTACTCATGTGTGTGCACCTGTGTGCCTATGTGTGTGCACCTGTGTGCTCATGTGTATGCTCATGTGTGTGCACCTGTGTGCCCATGTGTGCGCACCTGTGTGCTCATGTGTGTGTACCTGTGTGTTCACATGTCAGCCAGAGCTGACATCAGGTGTCGCCTGCCATGACCCTCTTCCTTTTTGGATCACTATCACATTTATTTATTCATGTGTGTGTCTGCAGCACAGCATGCCTGTGGAAGTCAGAGGACAACTTGAGGGCATAGGTTCTCTCATTCCCACTGGGTCCCAGGATAGCACTCAGGCCGTCCATCAGGCTTGGCAGCGGGCACCTTTTACTCAGTGAGCATCTCCCAGCCCATCCAGCACAGTGTTTTCTGAGGTAGAACCTCTAACTGATCCCCGAGCTCACTGACTGCCTAGACTGGCCATTGAGCTCTGGGTTCTACCTCTTCCACTACCACCACCACCACCACCACCACCACCACCACCACCACCACCTTGTGTCCCACACTGAATTATAGATGTGCCCAGCTTTTATGTGGGGGCTGAGATCCTACCTCAGGAGGCACTTTAATAACCAAGCCAACTCCACAGCCCCACAAATCCATGTTAAAAACAAACAAGCAGCCAGGCTGTGGTAGTACACACCTTTAACCCTAGCACTCAGGAGGCAGAAGCAGGTGGATTTCTGTGAGTTCAAGACCAGTCTCATCTACAGAGTGAATTCTAGGACAGCCAGGGATACACAGAGAAACCCTGTCACAAAAAAACAAAACAAAAAAACAAACTGTGGTCTTGTCTGCTGTTGTCTTTCACATGTTCCTGTGACAATATGTCATGGTTGTGCCCCTGTCACTCACGATTTCAGAGGAATCAATGTAGAACCTGTAGATTCGTGTTGGGATGCACTGTGATGTCTACTCCACCCCCCACCCCCATGTCCTCACCACACTGGGGACTATGTCCAAGTCCTCTGTGTTTTGAGCCTCAGTAGTAGCACGTTTTGGGGCTGGAAGCTTATTTTACCCCGCTGTCCTCCTATCAAGGTGTCGGGTCCTCATCTCACCCAAACAAGTACCATCTTCTTTAGGTGAGGAGCTAAATCAGGGTATATGTATGATTTGCCAGGGATAGTCTCTTTCCATGGTGATTCTTGTGTGAAACTGTGGCAGGGTGAGTAGGAGGAAGCAGGCCTCCTCAGGTGAGAGACGAAAGCCAAATCCATGGGGGCTGGGGTGGGAAAAAGAGGCATCCTGCCTGGGCAATCAGAGATTGTGCAGATCAAACCCTGCTGAAGCTTGAACAGAGCCAGACCCCACCTTTCTCTCTCTCTCTCTCTCTCTCTCTCTCTCTCTCTCTCTCACACACACACACACACACACATCCAAATCTGTGACATTGGTGTGGTCTAGCCTGGTCTCCTGGCTCCATCATGATCATTCCACACATGTCACTCATCCCCTGGGAGCACAAGGAAGACATTTTGCTCCCTAGACATACTCCCTGAACCTCCCTCTTGGCTTCTGGCTTCCCTGACCTCATCAATCCAGAGGGTTCCCAGCATGCCTTTGGCACCTGTTTTCTAGTTCACTCTGTCCTGTGAACGTTGTTTTCTGCTGTTTCTCATCAGTCTGTCCCCAAAGCCATGAGTGGGGAATCAGAGTCAGTTTAGCTTTCTGGCACATCCCAGAATCCAGGGACTGAGCAATTACGTGGTTTACACAAAGTCCTGAGCAGAGAGACCGCACAGCTGTTCCCAGCACAGGCAGCCTGTGTCTGGGATGGATTCAATAACCGGCAGCCATGTGGCCACAGACAGCGAGCCAATTTTCTTCTCCTGTTGGATTTCTTTTAAATATCAGACTAACAAAAAGTTGGTCATTCCCAATGTTTTCTAGTGTCGAATCCAGTGGTGTAAAACACATTTCCAGACACTATCCCCTTCTAAAACGTTCTGTCTCTGCCCCTCTGTCTCTGTCTCCCTGTCTATCTCTTTCTGTCTCTGCCTCCCCCTTCCCTTTTCTCTTTGTGACAGGGTCTTGCTATGTAGCCCTGGCTAGCCCGTGACTCTGTAGACCAGGCTGGCTTTGGCTTTAAACTCACAGAGATCTGTGCGCTTCTGCCTCCTGAGTGCTGGAATTAATGGTGTGCACCAGCAAGCCCAGCTTAGAGCAGTTTCCTTTCATTGTGCATGTACACTTGATAGTGTGTGTGCACTTAGTTAGTCAGAGGCTAACGCTGAGCATCTTCCTCTGTCTCTCCCCACCTTACATGTTAAGGGGCATCAGCTGGTCAGAGAGCTCTGCACATCACAGAAGATACCTTGTATGTGGGTGCTGGGAACTGAGCTCTGCACCTCACGCCTCTCTGGCAAATACTCTATTGACTGAACATCTCCCCAGTCTCCTCCCCCTTCTCTCTTTTTCTTTCCCATCTTACTTCTCCACCCTCTTCCTTCCGTTCTTCCTAGTGATGGAGGTGGAACCCCATAGCTACGTGCCTGTCAGACAAGCACTTTGCCACCAAGCTGTGTCTCCCACTCTATTTTTAATTTCGTTTTGGGACAGATTCTCACTGTATTGCCCAGGAAGGCTGGGAACTTGGTGTCCTCTTGGCTCTGTCTCTCCAAGGTACCTAGGATACCTATACTACAAAGCCTGGGTAGACTATATTTTTTTGCTCTTATTTAAATGGACTTCTTGAAAATAATTAAGCAGATAGGCAAAGATATCCCCTGTATTCCTTCCTGTCACCTTCAACCTCCTGCAGTATCAACAGCCACTGTCACTGCTCAGAGTGGCCCTGTAGCAACAGCTGGCCCAGGCCTGGCCTCGCCAGCCAAGTCCACAGCTTTATGCATATGTCACAACATGTTCCCACCACGGTGGTCTCAACTTGATGTTTTCCCTGTCTTAAAAACCCTCTGTGCTCTGCACCCCCACCCCACCCAGAAGCCACTGATGGTTTTAATCCAGGTTTGGCTTTTTTTTTTTTTTTGAAATGTCAGCATTAGAGTCGGTTTTCTTCCTTTTGAAGGCTGAGTATATTTCCTTATGGCCCACACCCCGTTTACTTATCCAGTCATTGCTGGGGAACATTTGGGTTGCTTCTGGGCCTTGGTCATTAGGTACACTGGTTTATAAAATTTTAAAAATTGGTCTATTTATAAAAGTACCACCTAGAATCCATCCGACTGCCACCCACCATGTCACCAAGGAAGGAGTGCCAGCCTCCCTCCCCTGCATAGCTTCAGGGGTCCCCACTCCTACCATCACCTGGACCAAGGTAGGCAGAACCTGTAACCTTCAGGGGGCAGGGGGAGCTACAGAGGTCAACTTGGTGCGGGACAGAGCATGAGTTCTGATGTTGTCACCGTGGTTCTGTCTTAGGAAACCAACACCCTGACTACCAGCGGTCACCACAGTGTGAGCAGAAATGGTACCCTGGTCATTGTCCAGCCATCTCCCAAGGATGCAGGTGCCTATGTGTGCACAGCCACCAACAGTGTGGGCTTCTCCAGCCAGGAGATGTGGCTGTCTGTTAATAGTGAGTGTAATGGTTCCTGATGGGAGAGGGGTCCCTGGGAGGGGGACCCCAGGGGCTCACTCAGCCTCTGCGCCCAGCTGGCTCACAGTACCAAGCCCTGAGCAGACTCAGGACCCACCAGCCCTGCAACACCCTCATCTGCCTCTCTCCTCACCCTCCTCTGAGCCCCTCACCCCCATACTCCTCTGCCCCGCCCTAATACTTCCCACCCTCTGGATTCAGGTCTCTTTGACAATCTAACCTGCCTCGGGGCCTTCACACATGAGGCTCCCTCAATGCACGTCTTTCTCTGGGACCAACCAACTTCTCTCACATGTCAGACCCCAAGCTGGATCAAACCACCTTGTAGTAAACTCTGGGCGGGACATCCCCTTAGTAACACCCATCATTACTGAGATTAAGTAATCAATTACATACTGGTCAGTTGGGACCCAATGTTCCCTGCACACTGAACAAGTGTAGGAGGCATTCCCAACCATTCCTTCAGGGCTGAGCCTTCAGGGAGTGGGTCTCGAACCACCGGTGAGCCAAGGATGATTGTTTTCTGTTATATGCATATGTTACAAAACAATGGGGATTTGGGATCCAGGATGATTGCCTAACATGCATGAGACCCTGGGGTCCATCCCCAGCACCATAGTTTGTTTTTTTGTTTTTTTTAAATTTGCCAAGTGTTAGAGAATGCACCTTAGTCCTAGCACTTGGGAGGCAGAGGCAGGTGATGGCGGTGCATCAGAAGCCAGCCTGGTCTATGAGTGAGTTCTGGGACAGCCAGGGCTACACAGTGAGATCCCGTTTTAAAACAAAACCAAACAAAACCAGGTGTGATAGTGCATGCCTGTAATCTCAGTCTTCAGGAGCCAGAAGCAGGAGGATCAGGAGTTCAAGGTCATCTTTGACCAGCATAGAGTTTAACTCCAGACTAAACTCTATGGGACTTGAACTCACAGAGAATGATGATGAGGGGAATTTATGGTCAGAAATAACGATGTGGCAGACACAGGAAGCTATGGTGGTGCTCAGATGCCCCAGATATGTGACGTGATTCTGACTAAATTCTGTTAGCGAGTGCATGCTGGACAAGCTATAAGGGTGGGAGTCAGTACTGAGGTAGCCTCTTCCATGAGGAGTCCTTGGCCTAACAGAAATGATGTGTGTAAATCATCCTAAATCCCCTTCTGGAGTGTGAAGAAGCAAGGGAGAGTTCATGCTGCATTCTGTGGCAACTATCACGGAAATGAAAAGGTTGACCAATGGGAGATGGCAGAGCAGAGTGATGGACAGTCAAGGGGGCGGGCTGAGTGACCAAACCTGTGCTTTCAATTGTAATGACCCTTGGCCTCACGTGCACTCTGAACCTCTCGAAAGGTAAAGGTGACTTCACCCTCTGCTATCCAAGGGAGCCAACCGCTGGCCGCTTGCTTTTGCTCCCCACTGTTACTTTTCCCAAACAGCCAAGCCCAGGATCAAGATGAATGACCCCCAGGCTACGGATGCCCCTCTGGGAGTGACAGTCAAGGCTGGTGAAGAGGTGACCCTGGACTGTGAGGCCCGAGGCTCCCCAACTCCACTGGTCACCTGGACCAAGGATGCCAACCCTCTGCTGCCTGTCACCAGCAGGTACCCAGTCCCAGCGCATGGGGCTAGTAAGAGGCCAAGCTTGGGTTGGAAGGAGACTGGTGTCAAGGTTGTTGTGACCTAAACAGGTGCTTGTGACCTTAAGACTCAGGGAAGCCTCAAGGGCTTCTGCAAAGGTGGCTCATGGCCCGGCCCCCACCTTACATGCTTCCACATCCTGAGTCGCAGACCTGAGCTTCTGTGTCCCAGGTCCTGGAGGTCATCTTGCTTCTTGTTTGCCTAATGGCGTTTGCTTTCTGAGCTATACCAGGATGCTGAGGGTCCCTGGGCTGGGGTAAGACCCTCGGGGTCACTGGAGTAAGAAAGACCAGAGCTAGGGTGGGAGATACATCTTGACCCATACAGAAGTGGCCACCACAGCCACTGTGTAGAGCAGGTGTCTGGTGGCTTGTCCTGCTTCTTTTCACTGGGGCCCTGCAAGGGGCTGTTAGTAGCACAGAATTCTGTCTCAGGAGGGGCTGTCAGTTGCTGCTTCCAGCCAGTAAATGAGTCTCTAAATTCCTTGAGTCCTTGACCTGGAGCGGGGGAGAGGCACTGCAGCACAGCCTGGGTGACATCAGCCCTGGCGAAGTCTTTGAGACGCTCAGACGGAGAAGGTCTCCAGCAGTTGGCTCTCACCCCCACCACCCCCACGTGTCCCTCAGAACATCTGCTTCCTGAATCCTTCCAAGCCTCACAGCCGCGTATCTCTGAATTCACTTGGAGCTCAGAGAGTTGGCCCTGGGTGGGCTCCACAGTGTTCTCGAGCATGCCATGGGCTGAGATGGTGGGGTAGGGCTGGGGGGTGCGGTAGGGAGAGCCCACATCCCCTCTCCTGAAAAGCTAGTGTTTACTCCTTGCTGGGAGGCGGCTGTGATGTTTGTTTATGGCTTGTTACTGAAATGGGAAGCAAATGCCAGTTGTTCACCCCTCCAGCCTGATGCGATAATGGATCAACAGGGAGCCGTAAATTTCCCAGGGCCTCCCGAGAAACCAGTCAGAGAATGTGTTCTCTCCCTTTGCTTTTACTGGCATCCTTCTGGAAGATTCCCATTGCTTTTCTCTGGACTTGAGGGATTCTGGGAGTTCATCTCTAAGGCAGTCAGTGTGCCCAGGATAGGGATTCGGAGGAGAACTAAGGCCCGGGGAGACACTAGATGCTCCAGCTTCTGTTATGACTGGGGAGCACAGGTGGCCCTCGGCTACTCTCAGCCACCTTTGACATCTGTAAAGTGGACATTGTGCAGGTCCTGCTCTCTTGCTGTGATGGATGTTCAATGCTTAGATGCCTTAGATGGTGAGACAGCCATTTGCTTTACCCTTCTTTCCTGCTGCTGCCACTCACAGACACACTGAGGCTTTTAAACAGTGGTGGTCCTGGGCCTGGCAAGATGGCACAGCAGTTTAGAGCATATGCTACTCTTTCAGAGGACCCAGGTTCAAATCCTAGCTTCCAGATTAGGTGGGTCACAAGCTTCTGTTTCTGCAGCTCCAGGAAATCAGTGCCCTCTTTTAGCCTCTTTGGGTACTGCGCACACACACACACACACACACACACACACACACACACACACTTAATCTAAAAATTGTTTTAAGACAATCCTGGGCCTAGGGAGATGGGCCAGTGGGTGAAGTGTCTGCATGAGAACTTAATTTGATTCTCAGTACCATGTAAAAGTCAGACATGGTGTCCGGAGATTGTAACCCTGTGCAGGTAGTGACACAGACACAGGAAGATCTCTGAGTTCACTCGCCACTCAAGCTGAATCAGTGAAGCAAGCTCAGTGAGAGAGCTTGTTCAAAAACTAAGGTCGAGAATGATAGGCGGAGACACTGGTTGACCTCTGGCTTCCACATGTGTGTGCACACACCTGCACACACACCACACACAATGCTCATCTTACCCTGTCCGTTGTCCTTGGAATTGCCCCATGACTAGCTTTCGGAAATCCCCCTCTAACACAGAACGGCTCCCTTCTTTCACCAGCCCAGTTCAGTGGGTTTTGTTTTTAGTACATTTACAATAGTGCAGCGCTCACCACAGTCGATTCTAGAACATTCCTGTGACTCGCTCCACCAGCTAATAGCCTGCAGGTGTTTCCATCCCTGGGCAGTTGTTTAGTGCCTCTGTTCTTTAAATTGTCTTTTAAACAAACAAGACGTGTGTGTTTGAGGTTCTTTGCGTTTTCTTGGAGCTGGAAGCTGAGCATGTATCCACTCACAGACACAGAGCAGGGCTCTACTGCCCCACCCCAGACATTCAGCCACTCCATAGAGAAAATAAACCTCAAGAGACACCCAGTAACTGAAGGTGAGACAGGCATGGACCTGCTGTCTGTGCTCCTCCAGTCTCCTCCCCCCCCAACCCCTACTCCTCTTCCTTCTTGGAAGAGCCCCGAGGCTCAGTTTCCAGACCCATTCTAGAAACCAAAGAGTTCGCTTCCTTCTGTGAGCTGGAGGTATCTGGTTGCCTCAGGGTCTGGATTGGTCTCAGCATGCCTCTGGTGGCCCCTTCCCTGCCCTCTAATGGTCTTCCTTCCCAGAGCAAAGCCTGGCCCAAAGATCTGGTGCCTAGGATGGCCTTGTCTTGCCTCAGCATCCCTGGTAACTCTGTGGAATTGGCTGGCTGGAGTTGGAGTCAGGATGTGCTGGGACACTACGGCCTCTTCTATCCCAGTTTGGCCAGGAGTGGTGGGCCCAGCCATCAGGCCACCCTGGAGCGGGGTGCTGTAAATGTCATCATGTTGGGACCACAGAGGAAGAGAGAGAACCAGGGACTGGCAGAGGGAGAAGTAAATTGAGATTTTCTTCCTCCCTCAGCTGGACACACAGGGACAGCAAATACAGATATGAACACACTCAGTTGCACACCTAGAGGTGAGACACACACATACACATACACAATACAGGTAGGAGGCCACTGCTTTCCCAAGTACCTAGAAAAAAATATCCTGAACCAGGGTGTCTCTAATACCTCCCAAGTCAGAGCATACTGGAGAAAGTGGGCTTGGGGCTGGAGAAGCCAAGAGACCCTGACACCCACGGAGTCCCCCTCCTTTCCAATGACCTTATACATACATGCTCCTATATGCATTTTGTGAGTCTGGCTTCTGCCCCGGATACCGGGTTCTTTTTTGCATAGCTAAATGCCTAGTCTTTCTGCCCTGCTTCTGCCGGTGTGACTATACACTATCCCAGAGGGCAAGTCTGCATTCAGGCTGCCCTGGTGTTACTAAGAGCTGTTCTTCTGTTTGTGACATACACTTCTCCAACAGTTTCACGGTTATAAATGGTGCTGCTGGGTGACTCTGCTCACTGGGGATCAGGCCCCAGGGCAATCAGCTAAAGACAAGACTAAGATATGGTCTTTGGCTATCTGATCTCACTGTCCTGGAACTGTTGTTTTTACAGAAGCCTCCTAGACACCAATGCAAAACTAAAGCAAGCTGCACGGATTGGGGATGGCTCATGCCAGCTCTGTGCCAGATCAAACTAGACACTGAAGGGCCTGGGGGGGCCCTGCCCAGTGCTATCCAACTCAAACAAGATCCATCTCTTCCTCAGGCCTCAGTCTTCCCATCTGAGATGTGAAAGGGTCCAACTTGTGACGGTGGCCTGAGAGCATCTCTCTCCTCAGCTGGGATGCTGGGCTGGGGCGTGTTGCTAGGCAACAATGTTTAATGTTTGTTTAGGGATTCTGCTGTGGAGTGGGGGCAGCTGGAAGTGCTCCTGGCTTCTGCTTCTGCTCCCAAGGCATCAAGCCAGGGACCCACACAGGGCCAGATCCCCAATTCCAAAGGGGGAGTGGTAGTGAGGGGACATGGCTGCTGCAGGCGTCCAGTTGTCACAGTCTCTCTTCATTCTTCGCCCACTCCACTTCGCACCCTGAAGGACAGCCAGCCCACCCACCCGTCTCCTTATGAGGCTGACTGATGAGAGCCAGTGACTGGGGACAGATGACCTAAGGGGCCGGGTGCAGAGCGCTCTGCCTTGGTGGAGCCTCAGAGCTAGTGCTGGGGGCCAGTCTGGCTCTCAACCTACCATGACCAGTGGCTCCCTTTGTTAACCAAACATCAGTCCCTGAACATTTGGTCACCACAGTGATGGGGACTCACAATGGCACGATCTGAGGGCCAGGTGCCACTGTTTCTGGTCAGCTGAGTGGCATCAACAACAGAGCTTGTCTCTCTGACCTCTGCTTTGCTAAACATGGTGATGGGACCCATGAGGGCTCTGTCCTGAGGTGTGATTGGGGAGTGTCAAATGAGAAGTCACCCAGCAGGTATTCAACTATGTAAATATCTACAGGAAGCACACAAGAGCTGTCGGTCATTGCTGACATCGGTCCCATTCCTGTTAGCAGTATGAGCGGTCTATAGTCTCATTACCTAGTAGCCATGGTGCAACCCCCTTCTCCTTTCTCTCCCCTCCCCAGAGAAGATCATCCCCTCTCCTCAGTTTCCCCAGCTCAGCTCTTCCATTTGTGACTTCCTAATGAGGGGCTATACCACTCGGCTGAACAGTTCCCCACCCTGGGCTTAGAGATGTCCTGGCCCAACAGACACTGCTGCACATACAGCACACAGTAGGCATATGCTGAGAAGTGTGGACAGTGGGCAGGGCAGCTTCTCCAACCTCCAGCCCTACTGTGTACTCCTTTGGTAGGATTGAAAGCATTGCAGAATGACCTTTTATAGCCAGAGACAGCAAGATGACCCCGGTAGCAATGGCAGGGACCAGGACAGACAAGTGCCAAGATTCTCAGTAGCCCAAAAAGAGGAACACAGACACCCCAGTCATTATGAACCCAAGGACACTCTCATTGAACGAATAAACGGGAGAGCCTAGGTTCTGGAATATTAGCCCGCATGGGAGTGTCTGGGAAGCTTCAGGGAAGGGCCAGAGCCAGTCCTGCCTTGAGGAGGTTCAGAGAGCAGCACAGCTGTATTGAGACTGTGGGGGAGGAAACTGTGTAAGTGGAGGGGGGGAAGGAGTGTGTACATGGACGGGGGGGGCAGCTGTAATTTGCTGCCAAATATTCATGTGTACCTACTATGTGCTAAGGACTGCAATAAAGTAGAAACCTGGGCATACCTGATTCCTCACAGATAATGCAGATAATGTCAGGGATCACTTCTGTGACGAATACCCTAATGGCTCTGGGAGCTGGCTGGACAGAGGTGCACGGGAAGGGCAGGCAGGTGTGGGCTGTGGATGCTTCCACCAGGTGTACTTGCCACCAGGTGTACTTGCCACCACGTGCACTCCTTACCAGGTGTATTCCTCACCAGGTGCACTTCCCACCAGGTGCACTTCCCACCAGGTGTATTCCTCACCAGGTGCACCTCCCACCAGGTGCACTTCCCACCAGGTGCACTTCCCACCAGGTGTATTCCTCACCAGGTGCACCTCCCACCAGGTGCACTTCCCACCAGGTGCACTTCCCACCAGGTGCACTTCCCACCAGGTGCACTTCTCACCAGGTGCACTTCCCACCAGGTGCACTTCCCACCAGGTGCACTTCCCACCAGGTGCACTTCCCACCAGGTGCACTTCCCACCAGGTGTATTCCTCACCAGGTGCACTTCCCACCAGGTGCACTTCCCACCAGGTGTATTCCTCACCAGGTGCACTTCCCACCAGGTGCACTTCCCACCAGGTGCACTTCCCACCAGGTGCACTTCCCACCAGGTGCACTTCCCACCAGGTGCACTTCTCACCAGGTGCACTTCCCACCAGGTGTATTCCTCACCAGGTGCACTTCCCACCAGGTGTATTCCTCACCAGGTGCACTTCCCACCAGGTGTATTCCTCACCAGGTGCACTTCCCACCAGGTGCACTTCCCACCAGGTGCACTTCCCACCAGGTGCACTTCCCACCAGGTGCACTTCCCACCAGGTGCACTTCTCACCAGGTGCACTTCCCACCAGGTGTATTCCTCACCAGGTGCACTTCCCACCAGGTGTATTCCTCACCAGGTGCACTTCCCACCAGGTGTATTCCTCACCAGGTGCACTTCCCACCAGGTGCACTTCCCACCAGGTGCACTTCTCACCAGGTGCACTTCCCACCAGGTGTATTCCTCACCAGGTGCACTTCCCACCAGGTGCACTTCCCACCAGGTGCACTTCCCACCAGGTGCACTTCCCACCAGGTGCACTTCCCACCAGGTGCACTTCCCACCAGGTGCACTTCCCACCAGGTGCACTTCCCACCAGGTGCACTTCCCACCAGGTGTACTTCCCACCAGGTGCACCTCCCACCAGGTGCACTTCCCACCAGGTGTACTTTCCACCTGGTGTACTCCTCACCAGGTGTATTCCTCACCAGGTGCACATCCCACCAGGTGTACTTTGGACCATCTGGGCAGATCAGGAGGTTGTTGGCCACTCTCTGCCTGGAAGGATCTGCCAGGGTCAGTGGCCCCTGCAGGTCCTCCATCCCCGCCCTCTGACATCTGTGTATGCCTGGCCCTGGACTGCAAGGTCCTAGCCAATGGACATCATAAACAGGAAATTGCCCTGGAATCTAAGTGCTCCCTTGGGTGCTGTGAAGAGTCATCTGGCTGCAGAGCCTTGGAGAAGCCCTCCTATTGATGGTGCCCCCATCCCCAGCCGCTTGTGGCTTGAAGAGTCTGGTGTTCTGTACACCTCCTCCCAGGCCTGGCCAGCACATCCCTATGAGCCTCTTGGAAAGTTGCGGGGGGGTGAGGGGAGCAGGTTGAAACTGCCTGGAACCCTCTGTCCAGCACCTCCCAAGCATGTCTAGCCAGCCCTGGACCCAGGACAGTGGCTTTACTTTTTCTCTGAGCCTTGTTGGGAGCTCACACTGGGTGGCCATAAAGACACTGTTCTGTGCAGGGTCTGGTGCTAAAGGCTATCCCACTGGAGCCTCTGGAAGACAGAGAGGCTTCCAGTGTCACAAGCTGGGTAGAGCCATGGGCGACTACAGATGGGCTTGCCAGCCTGGAGGCATGAAGGTAGCCTTCTTGGAGGAAGTGGTACCTGCCTGGAGGATGCAGGAAAAGGGTATCCCAGCAGGTGCGGAGCTGCAGGAGTCAAGGGAGCGGGAGCTCTGGGGGGTTGGACAGGGCCTGCGATGAGAGTGGTGAGGGAGGGGGAAGGGATGCTCTGCATAGGTCCCTCCAGGCCCTGCCCCTGGAGCTTGCTATGGCCACCTTGGCACTCTGAGCAAATACCCACTCCTCTGGGCAGGCCCAGGTCCTCTCGTCCCCTGCAAGCATTAGCTTGCTCATCTGAACCATGGGTCCACAGTTCTTCATTTCTTTCTTATGATGCAGTGAGCACTCACCCCCTCCAACTTCTGTAAAAGAATAACGGTGACTGGTTATAGAAAGACAGGTGCCAAGGTTCAGTGTGTAGAGCGCATGCCGTTGGCTTGCGTGTCTCCCAAAGCTGTGTGCAATGCCTGCTGGGTACTCGGACCAGCTAGAAGGTTCTGGGTAGGGAGGTTATCACTTCACTTACAAATGAGTGGATAGAGGCAAGGCCAGTGATGACAGCCTGGGTGTGGTTGGAAACCATGCACCCTGGCAGCTGCATGGGGAGAGGTGGGGGCTCCAGGGTTGCCTCCCACGTATCCTGCCAGGGACCCCGTGATGCAATTTTGCAGAGGTGGATGCTTGGTCTCAGCAGGTGGGGGACCAGGCTGAAGCCCATCTGAAGATCCGAGGCCACCTCTAGGTTGACAATTGATCCTGGGGTCCTCCAGCCCTGGTCTGAGAGCACTTGCTCCTGGGCTAGTCGGGGCCTCTGTTCCTTGGAGCCAGCACAGATGGAGTTGACATCATGTCTGCAGGGCTCCTTGGGGTCCATCCCAGCTGCTGGAGCCTGGCTAGTGTCCTGTAGCCTTGTGGGAAGGGTCAGGGGACTGGTAAGGTGGGCCAGATGTGTGTGTGGGGTCTGCAATGTTTCTTCTCGTGGGTCCCTGAGCTGCCTCTGGACAGTGACTCTATAAGAGGCCTGGTTCTGGACTTAGGAACCTGAGAACTAAGACACGGAGGGCTTGGAGCTGGAGGGCTGTTCTCTGAAAGCGGAGGAAGTCTAGCCTCCTGACAAATAGACGTGCTGAGGACAAGGGGCATTGCCACCAATCGGTGATGCATGGAGGTGGGGGTGCCAGAGCCCCGGGATGCAGCCCATCTTATAGATGATGAAATGGAAACGCAGTTCACACCTTCTCACACAGCTAAGAAAGGCTGGAGATGTGGATTGGGACCCAACCATCTCTCTATACTGAGAGGGTCTGGCCTTGGCTTTTGGAGGCCAAGTAGGGGCTGGAGTTGAGGCCAGAAGGTTGTGACTTGAGTCTGGGAAGGCTGCCTGGAGGAGACAGCTGCTAGATCCTTGGAGGTGGGTCTTCAAGCTTTTCTCTTGTCAGGGTGGAATGAGATCTCACTGGTGTCCCTCCTCCCCACAGGTATGAGCTCCTCCCATCAGGCTCCCTGCGCCTGGCACAGACCCAGGTGGGTGACAATGGCCTTTACGAGTGTACAGCCAGCAACCCCGCAGGGGCCACATCTCGCGGCTACAGCCTCAGAGTTCAAGGTAGGGCCCACCCCATCCCTATTCTCCATGCCTTGCCTTTCCCTCTACACACTCTCAGGCTCTACAGTGCCAGACCGGTCACTCCTCTCCCTGACTCTGGGGCTGGAAGGACTGTTAGAAGAGGTCCACCAAGAACAGGTCTCAGTGGGCACCAAGCCTAGGGACACATAAGGGGCAGTGGTTCCAAGGGCCTCTGTCTGATTGAAGTCCCGCTTCTACAACAGGCCCACTGATCCTGGGAGAGGCTCCTGGTGTTCCAGCCACCACTGTAGCCCTCTGTCCCTTTGTGGCCAAAGTCTAAATGTACACTCACTGTGGTCCTGGTCTCCAGCACACTTAGGGGTACCCTGGAGTGGTCCCACTCAAAAGAAGTCATCCCAAGCCAGCCACACACCAGAACCCTGGGAAGACCCTAAGACAGGACCAAGCATGGCCCAGACCACATGCTACGCTCATAGGGCCTGAGACAGAAGGGTGGGGAGACAGTGAACGTTCCACATCGTTGATACTGACTTGAAATCTGTGCTCAGAGCCTGTGGGTAATGGGAAACAGCTGCAAGTCTCATCTATGTCCTTCACGCCCCAGCTGGGTGGCTAGACACATCCTCTGTCCTCGAGATCAAGCATCTCCAACCCTCCACAGATGCTCACCAGCTCTCTCCAAGCCAGCTTCCCATTTTGCAGATAGATAGGCTGAGACCTGGGGTGGGAGTGGAGAGGAAAGATCCCCCCTCCCAGCAAGTGAGAGGAGCATGAAGGTAGAAGTGAGAAGCAGATCTGGAAACGGCATAGCAGGGTTGAATCTCAGTCAGCATTGCTCCCAAAGTGCCGTGTGATCTCTCTGAACCGTGTAAAATGGGGCCATGATGACGCCCAACCCATACTCATTAGAAGGGATATGTGTACAATCAGGTGCTGAGAGCAGTTCAACCCGAGGTATGACAGAGACGGTGGGTGTGGCATGGTGGCTGTGGCGTGGACATCTCCATCATGCTCCTGGGCCCCTTCCGAACGCTGCCAGGCAGCTGGTCCGTGCTAGATTCCAAAGCCTGGGCTCATCTTTGACTGTGTCTTAGAAATCAGGACAGTATCAGGGTTCTACTCAGCTCCCCTGATGGTCCAGGAGAGCAGCTCAGCCTGGGCCCTGCCTATGCCCCTAGCCTGCACAGGCTGGGCCTTCTAGCAGCTGCCTGGACCCTCAGACACACAGACCCAGGACTACAGTCTTCAACTCCTTTCATTTGGAAGAGGAGAGAAATAGTTACATGCCTCAGTTTCCCCATCTTCAAACTGGGTGTGGCACTCTCCACCCTGCAGGAGGACTCACAGGGTAGAGTATGGGAAAATAGTTGAGAAATACAAACACAGCCCATAGCTGTGGCTGGGGGCTGCTGGGAGCAGGTGCCATCCCACCTCTCATTCTGATGGCAACAAGAGGAAACTGAGGCTCAGCTGGTGCATAGTGCCATGGTGTGGGGAAGAAACAGAGCTGGTTTTGTGTAGCTGCTCAGACGGTACTGCTCCAACCTGGCCAGGCCATTCTGAGTTTGTCCTGCCTTCAGTGCCTCAGTTTCCCCGTAGGCCCACTACCCTGGTGTAGACCAGATGGCACGTCTCAAATGGCAGGGGATACATGCATTGAGAGCATTCAGGTGTCCAGGCTGAAGATGGATTCTGCTCGTTCAGGGTGTGGGGAAGGCCACATGGCCCTCATAGCTCTCCTTTGCAATAAGGAGTGGCTGTTTTAAGCTCCCCACCCCTGCGGTGATTCTGATGCTTGCTCATCTCAGGGTTGTAGCATGGGCTGGGACTCAGACCCTTAACTAGATAGCCCACCTTGATGCCCATCCCTGGGGCCCTGCCAGTTCCCCCTCAGGTGCAGCCTGGCCCTCGGGTCCTGAAGGTACTGGCTGGAGAAGCCCTCGACCTGAACTGTGTGGCAGAGGGCAACCCCCAACCTCAGCTGAACTGGTTCAAGGATGGGATGGCCCTGATGGGTGAGGGACCCCAGGGCTCTGTCCACTTTGCTGCTGTCAAGACCTCTGATGCTGGGCTGTACCACTGCGAGGCCTCCAGTAGCGCTGGCACAGATACCTGGAAGCTGGAGCTGCATGTGCTGGGTGAGTCCCTGAGCCTCCCTCTCTCCGCCACAGCCCACATCTCTGAGGACTTGCTGTTCTGAGCTCTACTTGTCGGATCTGAAGCAGTAAATCCTCAGCGCCACCATGCAGACTCCATGATTTGCACAGATAACCTGTGGCCTATGACCCTAGGGGCCTTGTGCAAAGTCCCTGCAGGGGACTTTTACCACATGGGTAACTCAGGCCATTTTTTTTTAAACAAAAGGTGATCTAGTAATAGGCAAGGTCACTAAGAAATTATGTATGTCCCACAGAATATTCTGGAATATTCTAGCATTTTGTTGTTGGGGACTGGAAGCAAGACAGTTGAAAGGACACTGACAGGACACTATTATACCTCTTGTGTTTGAGGCACAGGGCCCAGCCTCAAATGCTGGCCTCCTTGGGAGGCTGGGGCTTGGGGCTCTGGGAGGAGACCCCCTTCTCCCAGCCCATACTGGGAGGGAATGCTGGACCTGAGGGTTATGAACATAGTCTTGCTACCTCCCACAGAGCCACCACACTGGGGGGTCGACGAGACCAAGGGCCTGCTGGAGCGAGTGGCTGGAGAGAATGCCAGTCTGCTGTGCCCTGCCCAAGGTGAGGCCAAGCCCCAGGTGGGGCTAGGGAAGCAGGGGTGGCCTGGGTGCAAGGAACTCGGTCACCATATAGTGACCTCCTTGGGTTATGGAGTCACCCAGACAGCTCTATAGGATAGATATTCCCGTTAGTTTCTCTGTGTTGGGGTTATCCTGTCCCGGAGAAGTTAAGCAATTTGCATAAGGTCACACCCTCCAAAGACCTCACTGCCACAGTGACCCACCTTCCTGGGCTTGTCTATGACTGGTGGGTGAAACAGCCATCTCTGTCATGGTTGGTCAGTGTTCCCACAGCTGAGTATCTGATGAGCAACAGGTGGGTAGAGAACCCCCCAGGAGCCTGCAAAGTGTCCTTGTCCTCAGCAGCTCGCTCTCCCACAGCTGGGCACCTGGGAGAGCCTGGAACAGCACAAGGTGGCAGGCACCTAAGCAGGGCCTAAGAGCCTTGATCACAGTGCCACCTAGTGTTGGACTCTAGAAATAGCAGGCAGGAACACTACCGTGGGCAAACCACCCAACCTAGTCTTCCACCTTCAAGTTGTTCCACAGTGTGGTCCACTCATATCCCTCCAGTCTCATCCTTGGACCTCGAGGGCCAGAATTCAACCTCACCAGCTTCACCCAAGGTCCCTCTGTAATGCAGCCTCTCTGGACTGCTCCACCCCCCAGGTCGTATTTGGCGCTTTTCCCAAGAGTGGACAGCAATAGGCTCTGGGCCTGAGTGCTAAAGGGCATAGCATCATAGCCTGGCACAAGGAATACTCAGGGAAACATCACTTCTCCTCCAAGGCTGGAATGTGGCCAGGAGTGTGGTTACCTCAAATTTGGTCACACTGTGAAGGGAGGGACAGGACAGGCAGAGTCAACATCTCCCACCGCATGTGTGCAGTTCCACTGGCACCGTGCAGCATGCAGAACACAGAAGGCTTGTTCATTCACACAGTTCCTGGTATGTGTGGGCTGTGCTGGAGGCTTGGGCATAGCAAGGAACAGGGAAGACCCTGAGCAATAAACACTGGCAGGGGTGTACTGTCCGTCATTTGACGTTGGCACAGAAAGGAGAGCTCAGGGCTAGCAGGAGATACCTGGAAGGATACCTCTGGCCTCCTTGAGAATCAGGCTTTGTTCATGTACCTGTGGACACTCAACCCTGTGTGGAGACAGGGGCCTGACACATGTTGAAGATCTGAGACAGCTCCTCCTCCCTCCCTCCTCCCCCTCCTTCCCTCCCTTCTCCCTTCCTCCCCCTCCTCCTGCTCCTCCCCTCCTCTCTCCCTCCTCCTGCTCCTTTCCCTCCTCCCTTCATCCCCCTCCTCTCTCTCCTCCTGCTCCTCCCCCTCCTCCCTTCATCCCCCTCCTCTCTCCCTCCTCCTGCTCTTCCCCCTCCTCCTGGCCTGGGAGTGACACAGGACCTGAGACCACTCATCATGAAGGTCAGCAATATGTGCACAGCAGGTCACATGAGGGGACAGTGCAGGCATGGAGGAGGTGTCCGGTATTTTGCCTGATGATTCTGCATACCCTGCCAGGGACTCCAAAGCCGCGCATCACATGGCGGAGAGGCCCGTCCTCAGAGCCCCTGAATGACCGGCCAGATGTGATGGTGCTGGATGAAGGGTCGCTGTTCCTGTCCTCAGTCTCTCTTGCAGACAGTGGGGAGTACGAGTGCCAGGCCACCAATGAGGCGGGCTCTGCATCCAGGAGATCCAAGCTGGTGGTCTATGGTAAGGAGACCCAAGATGATACCAGGGCTCTGGGGCCCAAAAGCTTCCTACCAAGCAGACTATGGACACCTGATTCCTTCCCTGCAAGAGACCAGGAAGGATTAGGGCTGGAGGGTATTGCATGGGGCACCCCATTTCACCAGGTACATCTAAAGGGACAGCGGAGGCTTCTGGGATGTCAGCAGGTCACAATCTGCAGCAAAAGCTCAGCCACTAAAGTGCTTGCTGTGTAACCTTGAGGACCTGGGTCTGCTCTTGGCACCCATGTAAAATGCGGGGCACCACAGTGTGTTCCTGCGCTGGGGAAAGCTAGGACATGCTGGGAGCTCACTGGTCAGCCAGGCTAGCCTGGGATACTCTCCTAATTCCTTTCTACACAGAGAAAGTGGTTGGAACCTGGGGAATTACATCCCAGATTGTTCTCTGGCCTTCACACACACACACACACACACACACACACACACACACACACACACACACACACCCCTAATAAAAATTATCATTCTTGAGCACTGAGCAGAGTTCTAGCCCACCTCTAACCTGTGAGCTGAGCCTTGTGGACCAGTCACCCACAGCAGGGGCTGCACCCAGGGTTGGTGGCCTCCAACTAACTGGGACTCCACAAGGCCAGGGCAGGCTGGGAGTGTTCCCTGCTGCTGGGATGAGTTGGACCTCTCAGCCTGAACAGATCTCACAGACGCTTTGTGTCCCCAGTTTGCTGGGGAGTGATTTCCCTGGGAGGTTGGCTATAGACACTGGGGGCTGACTTTTGGCCGTTCCCACTTGGGGACCTCCCTAGAGTGACACCTGGTTGCCAGTAGAACTGGCTATGTCCTGCCTCAAAGACAGAGTGTCAGATATGGCGTCTGTTCACAGTGGGGGAGGGGTGTGCCAGATCCACTTGACTTTCTTAGTGCCCTTGTGGTTAGATCTGGGACCAGGATAGATGAAGGCAGGAGGGTCTTCCAGGGTCTAAGTGATGGGCTGATAGCAGGTGTGAGGACCTCAGGAAGAGGCTGGATGTGGGGCCTGCCTTAGATGCTAAACTCAACCAAAGTGGGAGCAGCTCTTCTGCTTTTCCTTGCTCCCCAAGTGCCCCCCAGCATCCGGGAAGAGGGGCGCATAACCAATGTGTCGGGCCTAGCCGGGCAGCCCCTGACGCTGGAGTGTGACACAAACGGCTTTCCAGCCCCCGAGATGGCGTGGCTCAAGGATGGGCAGCTGGTAGGTAACTCAGAGGAAGGTTGGGATGGAGAAGGGTGGGACTTTTGGATAAGGATGTTTCTCTGTGTGCCGAGGGGCATGGGAATGTGACAGATGTCTTTGCAGATGCCCAGGTTCGGGGGCAGTGGGAATCGTGGTCCTGAAAGGGCTTCCCGAGGGTCCTCTCGGGGAATTGAGAACTCCGCTCTGGTCACCAGCTCCATGGCCCTCGTTGTTCATACTTACCCCCTGTCCTCAGATCCCAGAGGCAAGCGGATATCGCCTCCTGCAGGGTGCCCGGTCCCTCCACTTCCCAAGGATCCAAGAGAGCCATTCTGGTCTCTACTCCTGCCAGGCTGAGAATCAGGCGGGGCGTGCCCAGAGAGACTTCAGTCTTACCGTATTCAGTGAGTGGGGACTGTGTCCCAAACTCCCAAACACGTGTCATCAGAGACCAAGGGGCACATGGGGACCACCACAGACCTACACCCTCTCCTCAGGAACCCACGGAGCAGACCACACGGGGGACAGTCACGTGGTTAACTAAGCACTGGCATCCAGGCAGTCTTAGTTGCTGCGGTGGGAAGGGTTAATCTGGGCTCACGGTTCAAAGGTCCAGTCCGTTATATTGATAGGATGTCATAGCCATGGGTGCTTGAGGTGGATGGCACGTCACATCCACACACGGGAAGCACAAAGAAATGGATGCTGGTGCTCTACCGACTTTCTGCTTTTTATGCAGTTCAGGCCCCTAGCCTGGGGATGGCACCACACATATTCAGGGTGTGTCTTCCTACCTGGGTTAACCCAATCTAGAAAATTCCTCACAGATACAATGGGAGATTTATTTCCATGGTGATTCTAACTTTCATCCGGATGGCAAGATTAGCCACCACGCATGGTGCTACACAGGAGCAGTACAGGCTGCTGATAACTCTGGGGAGCTCCTCAGGTGGAGGGTGTACAGGCCAGAGGACCATCCTGTGGTCAGCAGGGTGTATGGAGTCTGAGGCATCTCCCCCTTTACCTTCCTTCCCACCCCCAGTCCCTCCCTCCTTGCTGGGAGCTGGGGCCGCTCAGGAGGTGCTGGGCCTGGCTGGTGCTGAGGTGAAGTTGGAGTGTCAGACCTCAGGGGTTCCCACGCCCCAGGTGGAGTGGACCAAGGATGGGCAGTGAGTGACTCTCTCAGTGGAGTGGGGGACTGGGCAGCCTGAGAAAGTCCAGCGGGTGTGGTGTGTGCTACCCGGCATTCCGTGGAGGGCAGCGTGGGTGTTTCTCTCCTGTGGGAGATTCCCAGGAAACCCTATTCCCACTCTGGCAAGCTCTTGCCTTGACTCTGTTATCTTTTCTATTTTTCTGACTCTGGGGATGTAAAATTTACTTAATGTACAGTTAACTATTTGAAAGCAGTTACTGAATTCACTGTGTAGCTGTGGCCGCTAATTCCAGAACATTTTACCATCCCCCAAACATTCACTACATAGTTTCTCTCCCACTCCCTCTATTCCTCCTCCCCCAGAGCTCCCAGTCCATTCTGTGTCTACAGATTTACCTAGTATTCATATGAGCGGTGTCTTAGTTAGGACTTTACCGCTGTGAACAGACACCATGACCAAGGCAGGTCTTATAAAGGATGACATATTTGGGGCTGGCTTACAGTTTCAGAGGTTCAGTCTATTATCATCAAGAGGAGAACATGGCAGTATCTAGGCAGGCATGGTGCAGAAGGAGCTCAGAGTTCTACATCTTCATCTGAAAGCTGCTAATGGAAGACTGACTTTCAGGCAGCTAAGATGAGGGTCTTAAAACCCACGCCCACAGTGACACACCTACTCCAACAAGGACACACCTCCTAATAGTGCCACTTGCTGGACCAAACATATCCAAACCATGACAAGCAGAGTCAGCCAAGCAAGGCACGGTCTTGAGGTTTGGTCCCTTCATTTAGCACAATGTTTTAGAGATGTGATCTCTTTCAGTCAGTTGCCAGAAGCTCTTTAGTAATCCACAGAACGGGAGCCCACTTCCTGTTTGTCCTCTCGTGGGCGTTCAGGAGCTCCCACCTTTGATTGCTATGAATGGTACTCCTATCATAAACTGCAACCCCTCTGAGCAGCACCCTGACCTAATCGATGGCTTTTCTCTAGGCCCATCCTTCCAGGGGACCCTCACGTCCTGCTGCAGGAGGATGGCCAGGTTCTCAGAATCATTAGTAGTCACTTGGGAGACGAAGGGCGGTACCAGTGTGTGGCCTTCAGCCCAGCCGGCCAGCAGGCCAAGGACTTTCAGCTCAGCATTCACTGTGAGTCCAGTCCCTTCCAGCCCTAGCCCTGCTGCTGCCTGGGAGGGAGAGTAAGGCCAGGAACCAGGCCTGAGGGCGATAACAGGAGCCAAGGGCATATGGCCCCTCATCTCCCCACACTACCAACTTTACACACTCACTACTTCCGATGTGTGTTGAACTCACGTTTACTTGGGAACACCAAATAAGGCAAGTTAGTATTTCAAGTGCCAGTGGGAAACCAGAGTCCACTGCCTCAGTGGAAGGAGCAGGAAAAACTAATACATCCAGAGCTGGGGTGGGGCTCTGAGGTGGACTCCCTTCGCCTGGATGGAGGAAACCCTAAGCACTATAGGTTGAGAGCACAGTGGCCTCAGAGGGAGCCTTTCCTCACTGCCATCGGGGACAGGAGAGTTAGGTCAGGAGAAGCACCTACAAACACATTCAAAGAGATGGAGGCAATCCTGGGTGGCTAAGCAATGGGCACTTGGTCTGCATCTGTGCTCTGGGGTAACAAGGGGAGTTGGGGGCTTAGGGAAAAGGCTCAGTTGGTATAGTACTCACTCCACAAGCCTGTGAACCTGAGTCTGAATCCCCAGAACTCCTGTGGCTGCATGCCTGTGCTGTGTGGCCTTCTGGGATGGTCACTTCACCTAGACAGTCACCAGCACTGGGGACATTGAGACAAGTAGACTCTTGGGGCTCTCTGGCCAGCTAGACTAGCTGAGCTGATGAGTTCCAGAGCCAAGATCACAGAAAGTAAGGGCCAGCCAGGGTCTAATAGAGGAAGACACCAGATGTCGACCTTTGACCTGTGTGTGTGTGTGTGTGTGTGTGTGTGTGTGTGTGTGTGTGTATACCCACGTGTCTATTTTCTGGGAGGCAGAATGATGTTGTACTGTACCCATGTACCTCAGCTATCATCCTGGGTACCAGCTGTGAGTGCCCTGCCCCAGGGAAAGCCCTGATCAAGTTCCTCCACAGATGGGGACCCCGAGACCCAGAGAGGGGAAAGGACTTACCCCGGGTCATACAGTGAGTTAGAGGCCCTGTAGGCTTCAGAGCTCAAGCCTGCGGCCCCTCCCTCCATCTGCACCATCCTACCCACAGTGACTGGGCTTGCTTCCCACATTAGCATGTCCCTGAGCTGGCCTCTTCCGTCTGTGCCCCATATCCCTCCCTTACCTCTCATGCCTGCCAGTCCCTATAGTAGAAGCCTGGGATGTGCGCATGCTGCTCAGGGGATGTCAGCCACCGACTCAGTTTGTCTGTGACCACCCTCATGTCCCTCTCTGTCCCCAGCACCTCCTACCATCTGGGGCTCTAATGAGACAGGTGAGGTGACTGTCCTGGAGGGCCACACCGCACAGCTCCTATGTGAGGCCCGAGGAATGCCAGCCCCTGACATCACCTGGTACAAGGATGGGACCCCGCTGGCCCCCAGCCCAGAAGTGGTTTTCAGCAAGGGCGGTCGGCAGCTGCAGCTGGGGAAGGCCCAGCACTCCGACGCTGGTCTCTACACCTGCCAAGCCAGCAACCCTGCAGGGACCACCAAGAAAGCCACCAGTCTGGAGGTTTATGGTGAGCAACCAGGGGGCTGCAGCAGTGGGCAGCTGGTATGGACAATGTGAGGTGACCTCTGACTGTCTCTGAAGGTCAGGGAGGGGTGGCCACTTAGGGTGATCAAATCAAATGGGGTGACTTAAGGACAGCATTCATTTCAGCTCTCTACCTTCCCTGTGCAAACAAGGAAACTGAGGCTGGAGGCAGGGCCTAAGTAGGAGTCCATGGAAGTCTAGCTTCTCCTAGAAAACTGTGAGATCCCCCACAAAACTTCACAAGGTGGCAAAGGCCCCTGATTTAACTCTGTGTAGCTTAGGACTTAGAGCAAACCCCATGGCCTGTGACTGATGCTCTCAAAAACACTTGGCCTCTTGTGTCCCCATGGGAGGGAGAAGCTTGCCCGGCTCATACCTCAGGGACACATGGACTCTGTTCCCCCTGCAAGAGAGACATCTGTGAATTGGCAACTCTGAAGGGTGGGCTCAGAAAAAACGAGGAGCACTCTTGGGAAAGGATGAGGCTAGGCCTAGGTCAGACAGAGTAGGGTGCTCTGGGGAGTTGCCGGACAGCCCGAGAGCCAATAGGAGTCATTTGACCTCTGTTGAGGAGTCAACAAAGGGCTTGGGTGCCAAAGTCTAGAGGTGCTAAGCTGAAGAAAGGGTGGGAACCACCTCAGCACCTGCCACCAGGGACTTCCATGAGGCTCTGCCACCCTCTGGAGTGGAATGAAACATGCATGTCCACTACCTTCTCCAAGAGCCTCAGGCCCTAATGAAGTTTGACGCATCTTGAGTCCAAATTCATGGCTGTACAGGGTTCTCTAGTGGTGATTTTATCAGCTCCACAACTCAGGGCCTGAGGGACATCACACACACACACACACACACACACACACACACACACACACACACACACACACAAACGCACGCACCAGGCTACAGTGAACTCTGAGCCCACTTCAAATATCAGGAGTCCCCAAGATCATACTGTCTTGGCTCAGATCTACTGTCCCACTTTAAGGGTAAGAAGACTTCCAAGGGTGGCAGCCTAGTCTAGAGTCCTGGAGAGTCATCAGTTTGTTCAATGGACAGGCTGGACTCCTCCTGCTGACAAGCTTTCTGAGTGGTAGTGAGCGCAGACGAGATACAAGCAGGGGCTGGGGAGATGCAGCTCTTCCAGCAAAGGTCTGAGAGAGACTGACCATGTCTGAGCAATGTGTAGCTCATAGAATGAGGCTGGGGAGTAGAGCTTCAAGTCTTGGTCCCTGAGACGGCCCTGCCTCTTCCCTAGTTCCACCTACCATTGAGGGTGCTGATGGAGGGCCATACCTGGTGCAGACTGTGGCTGGCAGACCCGTGGCACTGGAGTGTGTGGCCAGAGGCCATCCACCCCCTACCCTCTCCTGGCAGCATGAAGGGCTGCCAGTGGTGGACAGCAACGGGACATGGCTGGAGGCGGGAGGTACCCTGCAGCTGGAGAACCCAGGAGAGGCGTCCGGTGGCCTCTACAGCTGCGTGGCCAGCAGCCCCGCTGGAGAGGCTGTACTGCAGTACTCGGTGGAGATGCAGGGTGAGTCAGCTATGGGTGGGTCTTCTCCCATATTCACTCCTTGCTTAGCCCCAGAGGAGGTGGAGGGTGTCAGGGAAGCCATGTGTTTCCTTTTCCTGTATGTCACAGGTGAATAGTGAGGCCTGGGTTGTGAGCATATGGTGGGAGAGGCAAGGATGAGTTCTGGGCTTCTAATCCTCACTCCTGCCCACGGCCCTGGACCAACTCATTCAGTAAAAATGATGCTGTTTTCTGTCCAGCATTTCCTAGACCCAAAGCTGGGAGTGGTTATGAGTCTCGCTTAGTTGACACTTAGACTGTATGTGGCCCCTGTGACATAAGATGGAGAGAAGACCGCAAGACAGACAGGACTCCAGGCTCTGAGTCTGAGGACAGACATGAAATAAATAGTCCCTGGGGAGGGAGGCCATAGTAACCCCTTATATCCTTTAGTGGCCCTGAAAGGCCTCCTGGGGTACATCTGAGGGGAGACTAGAAGGCTGTGGAGAGACTGGAGCCCTGGTATCACTCAAGGCTAGAATGAGCTCCAGCCAACAGCATATCCTGCCCACAGTGCCCCCACAGCTGCTGGTGGCTGAAGGCATGGGCCAGGTGACTGCCACCGTGGGACAGTCTCTGGATCTTCCCTGCCAAGCATCAGGCTCCCCGGTGCCCACCATCCAGTATGTATAGAACTGGCCGGGGAGGGGACAGGCAGAATGTGGGTTGGTGAGAAGGGAGGGTAAGCCATTCCTGCTTGTGTGAGCATGGTCAGTAAGCCATGGAAGACAGGCTTCAAGGCGACCTGATCCCCTCTCCATCCACCTCAGATGGTTACAGAATGGTCGCCCAGCCGAGGAGCTGGCTGGGGTGCAGCTGGCCTCACGGGGGACCATACTGCACATCAGCCACGTGGAGCTGAACCACTCGGGCCTCTTTGCCTGCCAAGCCACCAATGAGGCAGGGACAGCTGGGGCTGAGGTGGAGGTCTCTGTGCATGGTAAGCAGGTGTCTGTGGATCTGGGGCAGTAGGGCAACCTGACATGATGGGGCTGGTGGACCCAGAGGCCATGGCAGATCTGGGAAGGACATGGGACATGTCTCCTCTGTGTAGACATCTAGCCTGGACTTCCAAAGACATGTGGGTGGGAGAGGCTGATTTCAGATGCTCTTCATACTTCCCATTTATCCTGTCCAGCTGCCTGGAGACTTCTCTGCCTCCTGCTTCCACTCAATCTCTTCTAACGTCATTCAGATCTTTAGTTATAAGCACCCACTGTCCAACCTCTGGGTTTTTCTAGCTCCTCCTTGATTCTTAAGTCACCCTTTCTTCCAGGAAGGCTTTTTAATTCCACCACGTGTGTCATCCTCACTGTTCAGTCTCTCAGTGCCTACCACCCCATGGCTCTGGAGTGGCTTGTGTTAACTGTCCTCTTCTCTATGCCAGCTTTGTGACCCCCAAAGGGTAGCATGGTGGCCTCCTTTATTTTATCTGGGGCCTGCAGTAGTTATGGTCCTAGAATAAATACTTTAACACTCTTAAGGACATATATGGATAGGTTGATGGGTGGATAGCTGATTGGGTATATGGATAGGCAATTAGGTGGGTACCAAGATGGATGGATGGATGGATGGATGGATGAATGGATGGATGGATGGATGGATGGATGGACAGTTTAGTTAGTGAATGCATGGGCTAGGTGGATGAGTGGGTAAGTAGGTAGATGGATGAATGGACAGGTACATGAATGGATGAGTAGATGGATGGGCATATGAATGGATGTATAGAGCAATGGATGTGTAGATAGATAGATATAGATAGATAGATAGATAGATAGATAGATAGATAGATAGATAGATAGATAGATAGATAAGTGGATGGATGTGTGGATGGATGGATGGATGGATGGATGGATGGATGGATGGATGGATGGATGGATAGATGGATGGATGGATAGATGGATGGATGGATGGATATTTGGGTAAATGCATAAATGGGTGGATGGATAAATGGATGCACAGATGGATGGATGGATGGATGAATGGATGGATGGATGGATGGATGGATGGATGGATGGATGGATGGATGGATGGATAGGTGGATATGTGGGTAGATGAACAGATGAGTGGATGGATCATTGGATGGATAGGTGGATGGATGAATAAGTGAATAGATGAGTAGATGGATGAATGGTCAGATGAATGGATGGATGGATGGATGGATGGATGGATGGATGGATGGATGGATGGACAGACATGATGAATGGATGAGTAAATGGATGGATGGATAGATGGATGGGTGGATAAATGGATAAGTGTGGAAGGATGGATGGATGCGTGGATGGATATTTGGGTGAATGTATGAATGGGTAGATGGATAAATGGATAATAGATGGATATATGGATGAATATGTGGGTAGATGAATAGATTAGTGGATGGATGGATAAGTGAATAGATGGGTAGATGAATGGTTATGTGAATGGATGGATGGATGGATGGATTGGTGGATGGATGGATGTGTGGGTAAATGTGTAGATGGATGTGTGGGTGGATCATTGGATCTGTGGATTGGGAGAACTTTCAAAGGGAATGCACTGTTCTGTTGTGTCTCAGTCTGGAGCTCCTTCCATCATCCAGGTGTTTGAAGAACAAGAGTTCTAGAGCCATTCTTTGACCAGGCCTTCAAAGTCACTCCTTCACTTCTAGCCATTTAGGGAATTACTGGATACCTACCACAGCCCACCCCCAGCCTGACTCAGGCTCTCTCCATCTCTCCTGCAGAGCTTCCTTCAGTGCACATCATCGGTGGGGAGAACCTCACAGCCCCTTTCCTGAAGCCTGTAACCCTCCAGTGTGTAGGTACTGGAGTGCCTACCCCAAGCCTTCGCTGGTGGAAAGATGGCGTGGCTGTGGCAACCTCGGGGGGCAACCTTCAGGTACAGTTAGGGAACCAGGACTGGCTGTAGAGGTACTGGAGACCCCTGAACAGAGTCTTTACAGAAAGGTGGGACAACAGAGCCCTCTCAGCGTGTGTACTTTGAATAGGTACTTGGGTGCTATGCCTGGGGAATGGAGGGATCCTTTAGCCTGGTCCAGGCCATGGAAGCTTAGCCACCAGAGGAAAAAGACAGAGATGATATCATGGAGAAGAGAGCTCATTTGCATGCTTGCACCTGCCTGTGGGGGCCATTCCCATGTTCTGTCTTCTCTCCAACTGTGGCCTGGTCCTGGACTTTGTGGCTTCCCTTCATCTCCAGACCCTTCTCTCCCAGATCGAGAAGGCAGACCTGAGAGATGAAGGTGTCTACACGTGTTCAGCCACCAACCTGGCAGGGGAGAGCAAGAAGGATGTAACACTAAAGGTTCTGGGTGAGGACCGCAGATCAATGGGGTCCGAAGCCTGGAGTGACTGGTGACACCTCAAGGGTCCTTGGGACTGGATGTGGAAGTTTTAGATTCACAACTGTATGTTTAACTTTGCAAAGGGTGGACAATGCTAAGATGAAGTCTTCCAGACCCCAGTAGAAGATCTGGGAGAGAAGGGTCTGGGGATGAGTGGAAGTCACAAAGTCCAGACCCTTGCAAAGGTTTTCATTGGTCGTCTTACCCGTGTTAGTGGCTTCCTTGCTGGCTGGATTCATGTTTTGGAGTTCACACATGTCCCTAACAGTGTGGACAAACCCTGCCTGGTTACTCCAGGGCTACCTGGGATTCCAGCTTCTGCTGTGCCAGCATTGATCCTCCCTGGGACCGGAGGTTGGGGGCTGGGAGCCCCGTGTGACCTCCGGGAAGATCTCATAGGCTCTGCTCAGATTTGGGGCTTTTCTAAAGGCAAGCTCCTTGCTCCAAGTATGTGAGCATTGTTACTGGAACCCTTTAGGAGAAACCAGAAAAGACAGAAGGTGACTGGGATTGTAGCTGCCCAGAGCCCACATCCACCAAGTGGGGTCTCTCTTTGTAACCCTCTAGTTCCCCCCAACATTGAACCGGGCCCAGTCAACAAGGCGGTTCTGGAGAATGCCTCGGTGACCTTGGAATGTCTGGCTTCAGGTGTGCCCCCTCCAGGTAAGCCCCATCCCCTTGGCTGGAAGTTCCCCCTAGCCAGTCCCAATTCCCTGTGGAAAGAGACTGCAAGCACCCAGAATTTTGTATGTAGGTCAGGACAAAGCCTGTAGGAGTTCTATTTAGAGGTTTTAGCACCCCTGGGGCTGGTCCAGGCTGTGGATGAGATCTAGAATCCCCTTCATCTGGGCTTCTCCAGACCAGTTGAAGGAAAAGCCCAGGGCACTTGGGTGAATCATCCAAGGGGGAAGGCCCATTTCCTGTCCCCTCATGAGCAAAGACAGCCACTTGCTTTGGGTGGGTGATCCCAGGGAGCACTTATCTCCTGTTGAGCCCTGGGAGGGATGATGGGCCCTGGCTGAAGGTAGGAAGACTAAGGCACAGTGCTCCATCCTTGCCTCTGAGGCTGTTGCCCTCTACACACTCCTGGGTGAGGGTGGCTGTAGGGAAAGAGGCCTGGTTGGCTTTGACTAACTGGCCCTGGCTGGCTAGCCCCCATCTTGGAGCTTCCTCTTAGCCCTGATCTCATCTCCTGTGGTGCTGCTGTTCTGTCCTCTCCCCCCTTCCTAAGAACGCTGATTGTCTCTAGCATTGGAAGAAGCCCACGCACACTCTGTGAGCTTCTCGGAATGCCCCTATAGCCAATGGTCAATAGCTGATAGGATGCTTGCACATGTCTTTTCTCTCCCAGACATCTCCTGGTTCAAGGGCCGCCAGCCCATCTCTACCCAGAGACGGGTGGTAGTGTCAGCTGATGGAAGAGTTCTTCATATTGAGCGAGCCCAGCTTTCTGATGCAGGGAGCTACCGCTGTGTGGCAACCAATGTAGCGGGCAGTGCAGGGCTGAAGTATGGCCTTCGAGTCAATGGTGAGTGGCTGAGACTATAGGTCTTTTCTAAAATCCTTGTTTTCTTCCCATTTGTCTAGCCTTCTGTCTCTTGACCACTGGATTTTCATCTGTCCATTCCCCATCTATACATCCATCCATCTGCCCATCTACTTACTAGTCATACATTGTAACATTCACCCATCACCTACCTATGCATACATCCATTCACCCATATATCTACTTGTCTACCATTTACTATCTACCCCCACCCACCCATCAACCTACCCACCAATTGATCCATCCACCCACTGAACCACTATTCACCCAACTATCCATCCACTCATCCATCCATTTATTCATCTACCCACCCATTCATCACCAGCAAGCCAGCCTTTCACTCATTCATATAAACAATTATTGCCCATCCCTTGATCCAACCATCCATGTATTCTAGACTTCTGTTCATCCATTTACCCAGCCATACGGCCTTCCATCTTCGTACACACATATCTGCCCATCCATTACTGACCCACTATCCATCCATCCAGTCCTGTGCCCATCCATCTCATCTTTGATCTATTCCCCCATCTAAGCTACAGAGACATAGGAAACACAAGAAACTGAACAGAGACTGGGTGTTGGGAGACTTTCCCTGACGGCATGTGAACAAATGTTAATACATCCCACCTAGGGTCCCCGTAGCAAACCAAAGGCACCATTCCATCCACTTCCAGTTTGGGGAGCCAATGGGTTTATTGGGCTTCCTTACAGGAGTATAGGTGATGGTTTTCTGATAGGAGTATGAATGAACCCCAAACAAGAACATTGCCAAAAAGCCCCATTTCAGCATCTCAAGGGCTGCGTGAATAGAGTCCCCTTTGGTCAATCTCTCACCTCCCATAGCACCTTTAACATCCTCTAGCAGTCCCCAATATCATGTGCAGCTGGAGAAGAGGGAACAGCCCTCCCCCCTTCTCCTTCAATGATGGAACTCCAGCAGGCTCAGTCTCAGGATCTCAAAGAAGAAGTCATAGCTGCTCTGGAGGGGATGGTGATAGTCATGGCATGCATGGAGGCTGGCATTGCCCAACACTGGGCATGCCTGGAGCGTGCCAACTAAGGGAGCCCTGGATGATGTTGGTAGCCATCTGGAGCTGTCAGCTCAGGTCTCATGGGCTGTGAGAGACGATAGCTTTTGCTCTCCTCCTGTCTATAGTGAGATCTTTTGGCTGTGGTTTTCCCAGGGTGGCAGTGTTGCATCTGAGACCTGAGTCAGGAGGACTCTCAGCTCCCACAGCGTCCCCATAATAAATACCCAAGACCTGAGCTCAAGTGTGGTGTCTGCCACGTTCTAGCTGATTAGCCTCGGCCAGGTGACCCTCCTCTCTCAGGCTCAGTCTCTCATTAGCCTCTGGTGTGTTGACACAATGCCCATGGCCTGGCTGCCTGGATCTTGTTTGTGAATTGTGCTCCTGAGAGTACACTAGACCATGTCATGTGCAGTGGGGCTCAACTCTGTTCCCTGTTTCCCTGTCACCCCTCTTTGCAGTGCCACCCCGAATCACCCTACCACCAAGCCTGCCAGGCCCAGTACTGCTTGGCACACCCTTCCGCCTGACCTGTAATGCCACTGGCACCCCCAGCCCTATGCTGATATGGCTGAAGGATGGGAACCCTGTGTCCCCTGAGGGAACCCCTGGCCTCAAGGTCAGTAGCTTTGGGTGGTCTCTGAGTGACCCCCTGGTGTCTCCCATAGGGACTGGTAGTGGAGGTTAGGCCCTGGGAGTCTAGGGTAAGGGAGAGGCAGGGCATCTCTACCCACTGAGATATAATACATGCCACCAGTGCCAGCCAAATATGTCACCTAGAGTGTTTTGTCACCGCACTGAAATGAGGCGATAGTGCACGCCCAAACCCCCAGCACTCAGAAAACTGAGGCAGGAGAATCACCATGACTTCAAGGGCAGGCTGATCAACATAATGAGTTCTAGGTCAGTGTGGTTTATACAGTGAGACCTCTCTCAACCCTCCCTCAAAAAGAAGTAATGAAAAGGGCTGGTGATGTAATCGCTGATAGAGCCCTTGCCAGGCATGCAGGAAACCCTGGCTTCTACCCCCAACGCTGCATATATTAGGCATGCTAGCATGGAGACACAGTACTCAGGAGTAAAGTAGGAGGCTCAAGGGACTAGATAGATAGATAGATAGATAGATAGATAGATAGATAGATAGATAGATAGATAGATAGAGATATGTTCTCAGCTATAAGACAAGTTCGAGATCAGCCTGGACTATGTGTGACTGTCTCTCAAAAAAAAAGCAATTTTTGTTTTGTTTCTGAGCCAGGGTCTCTCTATGTAACCTGGCAGTCCTGGAACTCACTATGTAGTATGTAGACCAGGCTAGCTTAAATTCATAGAGATCTACTGGTCTCTGCTTCCCAAGTGCTGCCATTAAAGGTGTGCCATTCCCATGTATAGCAAAAGCAAAGCAATTTTAATGTTATCAAGTCCACTGTCAAAAAATGTTCCTTTTGTCATGTGACTAATATTAAAAAGTCACTCATAAGACGTTCCATGCACTTCTCACACCAACTCTGAGTATATGTTTTATACACATGGCCCATTTCAATTTAATGACCTCTGAAGGGCTCCTGGTTTCACAAGGCAAATGGCCACTGTAGTGGGCAGAATGGTTCCAGGTGACTCTTCTAGAAACAGATAAAACTGCCACCAGCCAGCAGGGGTCCTGAGGTCAGGGGTACAGCTTGTGACTCTCCTGCCTTGGGGGAACCCTCAGGGGTCTAGAGCAGCATCCAGGTAATGTGGTATGAGGGCTGGGTTGTGAGGGCAGGTACCATCCCTGGGGTAAGAGCCCTGTTTAATGCGGACTTGCCTCTGGGGATACAGGTCTTCCCTGGAGGCCAAGTCCTCACTGTGGCCAGTGCCCATGCCTCTGATGCGGGCAGCTACTCCTGTGTAGCAGTGAGCGCTGTGGGTGAGGATCGCCGGGACGTTGTCCTGCAAGTTCACAGTGAGTCTCTAGCCTGGGACAGGGCGGGCCGGGGGGGGGGGGAGGGAAGCATTGCTATAGGCCAGCCATTCCAAGAAGCTAAACTGGGGTAGCCATGCACCCAGGGTCAGCTAGGGTCCAGATGGAAGAGACAGGAGGTACCACCTGACCTTGTGGCTGCAAGTAGACACTGGAGACCAGTCCCTGTGGGTGGGCAGGTGGCTACGCATGGCCAGGAGCTCTGTGCTTAGAGAAGAGGCACTAAGTCACAGGGTTGGGGCAGTGTGCACAGTCAGGAGGGAAGCCTGGTATTGACAGGAGTGGGGCTCAGCAGGTAACCTTGTCACCAAGCCTGCAGAGCAGGACTGAGGTGGCCAGACTAAGCCAGATGTAACTTTCTTCCCCCCCCCCCCGGGGGTTTGCTCCTGGCTGTAGGAATTGGCTAAGTCAACTCCTCTGTGGCCTCTCCTGGTGTCCTATTACTTACTTTCGGGACCTCTTCCCTGTCTGCACCCACAGTGCCCCCCAGCATCCTCGGAGAAGAGCTGAACATCTCCATTGTGGTAAATGAGTCGGTGGCCCTGGAGTGCCAGAGCCATGCCATGCCGCCGCCCGTGTTGAGATGGCAGAAGGATGGGAGACCCCTGGAGCCTCACCCTGGCATCCGCCTCTCTGCAGACAAGGCCTTGTTGGAGGTGCGCCGCTGTGCAGCTGGCTGCCCGGAGGAGTTGAATGAACAGGGCAGGGCAGGACTTAAGGGTGTCCCAGGTCCCTGTGAGCAATGTTCAGCTCAGTGTGACCAATGATCACCCACCGGGAGACAGAGCCCTCAGAGTCTCCCTCAGGACCCCGGCATAGGCTGGCTGCCCCTCCCTCCCCTGCCCCTGTCTTGTGATATGACCATTCCTGTCTTGGGGCACTGCCCGTTCCTTTCCTCTCCTTTCCCTTCATCCTCCAAAGCTGCGGTGCAGCCTCGGTACCCCGCCCACCCACCTCCCACCCCGTCAGGGTCAGACCCTTTACCCATCATCCTTCACCGTCCAGCTTCAGTTCTGGTTGGTTCTAAGGATGTTCTGAGGCCTGCGGGGATGGATGAAGGGCTGGTGTAGGACTGGATCACCATGCGCCTAGTCTCCTAGCAAATCTGAGCTATGCATATGATGTGGAGGAGCCAGAAAGGTGCCATGTAGAGGCCCTGACTTCTAGAAACCTCTTGGTGCCCTAGGCAGGGAGATGCTTCACATTCCAGGAGGGGAATGTGCCCAGTGAGGTCACGTGGCATGTGGAAGGTGAGGAGTCTGTCTAGGGTTGACACGACCTTTGCTTGGCTCACTGACTGGCTGTCTCTGCTCCTGGCCAGGTGGACAGCGTGGCGGTGTGGGACGCAGGCCGCTACACCTGTGAGGCTATTAACCAGGCAGGCCGCTCTGAGAAGCATTTCAACTTGCATGTCTGGGGTGAGGGTCTCCAGGTCCCTGGGAGAAGGGATACCTATCTGAGCCCATGATACAACCTTCCCTACCCCCTACCCCTACCCCACACCCCAGCCCCACCCTCAACTCCTGTCTGCTCTGAACCAGTCCCTCCAGCGTTCCCCTCAAAGGAGCCCTACACTGTCACTGTGACTGAGGGACAGACTGCCAGACTGTCGTGCGACTGCCAGGGCATCCCCTTCCCCAAGATCTCATGGAGGAAAGACGGTAGGGTAGCTACCCCCAGCCAGCACCCGCTCACACTGCACCCCCTCACGCAGCATCTCCTCACCCAGCACCCCCTCACCCAGCACCCCGTTACCCAGCACCCCCTCACCCAGCAACCCCTTACTCAGCACCCCCTTACTCAGCACCCCCTTACTCAGCACCCCCTCACCCAGCACCCCCTCACCCAGCACCCTCTTACTCAGCACCCCCTCACCCAGTACCCCCTTACTCAGCACCCCCTCACCCAGCACCTCCTCACTCAGCATCCCCTCACCCAGCACCCTGTCACCCAGCACCCCTACCCAGTACCCGAGTGCCTCAGTGAATGTGTGGGTTTTCAGCCCTTGGATCCCCAATCGACCAGCTACAGAGTGCTGCTTTGCCCCACCTGCAGGCCCCTTCTAGCCTGTGACAGCAGGGCTGATCTTCAGTCCCCAAATCCCTATAATTTCTGTCAGGATGCTATTTCCCAAGCCCTGGCTGGTCAGTTGACAAACAGAAAGTTAGGAAGTGAGTCCAGGCCTTAGGGAGTAGGTTACAAAGGGAAAAGGCAGGTGTGGCCAGGATTTGGAATTTTAAGTTATGTGGCTGGGATGTTTGACCCAAGGTGAGAGATAATGCTGAACAAGGAGAAACATTCCAGGCAGAGGTCATGGTAGGTGCAAAGGCCCTGAGGCAGGAACAAGGCAAGCATGTTTGGGGGACAGCAGTAGGGCTGTAGCAGAGTCAGCCAGAAAGGACATAGTGGTGAGATGGTCCGCAAAGTTATGGGGAGTGAGCAGGGGCATTGTGAAGGGCTTGGCTTTACCTCCGGTGGGATGGGGCAGGGCATGCTCAGAACTCCAAAGCTGGGAGTATGGCAGCTCAGAGGGTTGCCAGGATTCTGGGAAGGCTTCCTAGAGGAGGTGTCATATATGGGGGCACCTGGAGGTGGAGCTAGCTGTTGGGAGGACCACCATTCCTTGTGAAAGGACCTCAAGTTCCTGGACCAGGACCCTTTTCTCACTGCCCCAGGTCAGCCACTGCCTGGGGAGGGGGACGGCCTGGAACAGGTGTTGGCAGTCGGGAGGCTGCTGTACCTGGGACAGGCACAGTCGGCCCAGGAGGGGACATACACCTGTGAATGCAGCAATGCAGCTGGGAGCAGCAGCCAGGAGCAGCAGCTACAGGTCCTGGGTGAGCCCTGCCAGGGCTGGGGAGGGTGGTTGAGTGGGTGGATCTGAAACCTAGAACGGGGGGGGGGGACAGCAAGGCAGGGCACTTGCCTGCCCCATCCAGCTTGGACTCTGAACTCCCCAGTTGTGCATACAGGAGGGGACGTGGGACCTGTGTGGCCTAGAAGGAGAAAGGTTTGGGAGAGGGATGGTCACAAAGCTCCTATAGAGCCCACGCACGGTGACAGGAATCCTGCTAGAGAAAGTTTGAATCCCCAGAGACTGTGTAAGTGACAGGTGGGCATGGCAGTCTACTTGGGTCCTCGCCTTGGAAGGCAGAGACAGAGCAAGCTGGCTTGTGAGACTAGCTCTATCGGTGAGCTCTGGGTTTGATTGAGAGACCCTGTTTCACTGAGGAACAACTGAGGGTGATTCTGTATGCAGCCCTAATGCTTCCACATGCTTGCATATCTGCACACACATGTGAATGCAGTAAGCAAACATGCTGCATGCAACACACACACACACACACACACACACACACACACACACACACACACTAGGGCAAAAAAGAAAAGAAATATTCTGGCCTCGTAAAAACCATGCTCTCAGGATGAGTTGGTAGAGTGCTTGCCTAGTTCATCATCCCAACACTTGGAGAGGGAGGCAGGAGATCAGGAGTTCAAGGTCATCCTCAGTCACACATTGAATTCAAGGCCAGCCTGAGCTACACGACACAGCAGATGTGCTAGCAAACGCGATCCACAAAGGTACCAGGCACTTACCCGGCACTATAGTCCCTATTGGCAAGGCAAAGCAGAAGGAATACGCGTTCAGAGCAGGCATGGGCAACCTAGAGAAACTCCAGCTCTCGAGACTGAAAGTACACAGACCAAGAATGGCTGGTTCTGTTCCCCAAGGAGCGGCCCACTCAGACCCCCAGTGTGTCTGAGAGGTGGCCCAGGGACACGCCTGTCACTGTGCCACAGAGATGGAAAGGCTCAGACAGGTGAAGTGACAGGCAAGGTCACACAGTGTGCAGTGAGTACAAGGAGGAATGTAGGTCTAAATGGCCACATGGAGTGAGGCCTTAGCACCCGGAGTGCCCGGCACCAGCTGGCCCTAACTACTTCCTCTACACCTCAGTTCCGCCTCAGGTCACTGGCCTTTGGGAGCCCCTCACGACCATCTCCGTGATCCTGGATGGAAACGCCACCCTGGACTGTAATGCCACAGGGAAACCCCTGCCGGTGGTGACATGGGAGAGGGATGGTCGGCCTGTCGAGATGGAACCCGGCCTGCGGCTTCAGAATCAGAACCACAGCTTACACGTGGACCGGGCTCAGGCCTCCCATGCCGGCGGCTACAGCTGTGTGGCCGAGAATCCAGCTGGGCGTGCCGAGAGGAGGTTTGCACTGTCCGTGCTGGGTGAGGACCAGTGGCCCGAGGGGAGGATGGAGAGACTAAGACCCGA